>LPNX010237583.1:0-41849 GCA_001517045.1 Pseudotsuga menziesii | reverse complement strand
ATTCACTTGTAACTTATATCTTAATTTCAATGCTCCTAGATGCTCCACTATTTTGGTGTAACTTATATATCTAAATGGTCCTAGAATCTTGATTATATTAATATTTTTTTAAATTTCAATAACGATGCACATGATCTTGCCTTCTCACTATTTGGAAATAAACCTTGGCACTACAAATTTTGTCCCTAAAATGAATGCTCATTAAAATGTGAGAACAAATTTTAGAAAGTTAAATATTATGGAAGCTAGATTGTTACTCCTAGACATGAGAAACTAACATTTATGTTAATTTTATTGCAAACAATTATTGTGTGTAATGTAACAATTAACATAAGATCCCATGATACATGTGTTAATAGAATGAAACATGTGGTGAACAAGAGTAGGCGCATGGCAGAAGACCTGGGATAAATGTTGAGAGACGGAGGTTGTACATCGACCCACTATAGTGTTATGAAGTGTTAAGGAATTGAGGGGTTTGGTAGGGGTTTAAGTTAGTATTAATATGGATTTAGTAAGGTATTAATAGTGTTTAGATATGAATTTAGGTAGGGGTGAATAGGGTTAGTAGGGGCTGCTAGGGGGTAAGGTAGTAATATTGAGGGGGGGGGGTTAAGTAGGGTTAGTGACGTCAGATTAAATGGTAGGTTTAATTTATGTTTTGAAAAAAGGGGGTGGGGTATGGGGATTTTTTATTAATATTATAACTTATTAACCAATTTCAAATAAATTTTTATAAAAAATTTATTATTTGTCTCGGGCCTACAGTTGATTAATTGTCTCTATGGTTCATATAGGTTTCTTTAGTTGGTGTTTTATGGATTTTTTTCAATCCTCCATGAGTCATTACCACAAAAATTATGCTCTAAATCCTTGGTTGTTTTCTTAATGAAGATATTAAACAGTCCGAACGATAATACTCATTACTTTTGCGTGTATACAGGTTATAATTAATCATATTTATTAAAAAAATTATTTGGGTTGATGGGAAGCCTATTTATACATTTATATATGTATGTGTGAGATCTGAGAAATTGAATCGAAATCATCACTACCCAATATTCACTTTTACATTGAAAACGATAAACGCAAGTTGCAACAATCGCATGACGTCCTCTTCATTCTAAACCTAGTTATCGGATCATCGTCGTAAACCCAATAAGTAGGAGTATTAGGGTTGTGACGTCCTCCTTCAAATAAATTTTTAAATTTATTATTTGTCTCGAGCCTACAGTTGATTAATTGTCTCTATGGTTCATATAGGTTTCTTTAGTTGGCGTTTTATGGATTTTTTTCAATCCTCCATGAATTCACGGAGGATTGAAAAAAATCGGGCAGCATTTCGGCTTGCCCGGGAAATATTTCAAAATTAAACCGGTAGAATAAACGCTACCGGTTGACATAATTTATATATATAACAAATTAACAAAAAAATTCATTTTAACTAAAACCGACCTCGACCGAGGTATTTCTTAACCCTCGGTCGAGGTATTAATACCTTGACCGAGGGTTAGGAAATACCTCGGTCGAGGGCTGAAAAAAACCTCGGTCAAGGGCTTGATAAAACCTCGGTCGAGATATTAGAAACTCGATCGAGGGCTTGTTAAACCCTCGACCGAGGTACGTTTTTCTATTTTTGCCGAAATACGCTTGCCAAAAAGTGTTACCCAGGTCCGTGGATTCACCCATTTGTTATTTTTCATTTTGAGCTATTGAGGTGATGAGTTCAAGTATAGCTCTACATTTTATCTACACTCGCTACGGTGTGTATATATGAACAGTCCATGCTCAAGATTTCCCATAATGGGTGGGGATGACTACATGTAGCAAAAGAGAAGACAACATTGGTGGGGATGACTGCATGTAGAATTGTTTCCTTTCTGATAAGCATAGGGGAAGAACAACTTCATAATTTAACAAACAACACCTAGCATACAAAGAAAAATTTTCAAATTTCAATATATTTTCCATCAAATTATAGTCATTTTAGCTTCAAATTTGTAAATCCTACAAAGAAATGCATTCAAATTTCAATAACGTTTCCATCAATATCTAGTTATTTCAGCTTCAATCTAGTAAATAAGGTGGTGAATATTACTTACCTCACTGTGAATCCTCCAACAACAAGACAGACTCACAACACCACCACTGCGAAGCCTCCAGTACCGCTGCGAACCCTCCAGCACTAGGACACATGACCGAACAAACTCCTCACTCATAGTCACAAAGAACCTCCTCACTCAGTAGACGAACATCACTCACAAACCACCTCACTCAGTAGATGGACATCACTCACAAAACTTCTCACTCAGTAGAAGGACATCACTCACAGTCGCAGATGGACATCACTCATAGTTTAAGCCTCCAGCACCATGAAGCCTCCACCACCATGAATCCTCTGGCACACCCGCGAAGCCTCCAGAACTGGGATGCATGATAGGACAAAATCCTCTCTCACAGTCACATAAAACCTCCTTACTCAGTAGACCTCCTCACTCAGTAGATGAACATCAACACTCTTCCTCACTCAGCAAATGTCGATGGACATCACAGTTGTAGTTTAAGACTCCTTACTCACAAATGGACATGGACATCATAGTCACAGACGGACATGGACATGGAAATCAAAGTGGTAGAAGGACATGGACATCACTCTCACAGACGCACATGGACATCACAGTCGCAGAAGCACATGGACATCACTCTCGCAGATGGACATGGACATCACAGTTGCAGACGGACATGGACATCACTCTCGCAAACACAGAAAATACAAAATGGTAAATAGTTGCATTCGGTTAATACATATATAACATTTTTTGGTGAAACAAACGTTCGACCGAAACAATATCTGTCGTACATTATTTTTCCAGCTATCCTTACAAATCCCGCATAACGAGGTTCTCTGTTAACTTTAACATTCGACCGAACAATTATTTCGGTTGAAAGTTAGTTACATTGTTTCAGCCAAAAGCCTAAACTAGTTCAGCCGAAAGTGTTTGAATTACATATTTTGAAAGTTGATTCTCATAGAATAGACACCCACATTCATGATTTCACCCAAGTAAGCTAATTTTTTTAAATTGTTAATTACGAATTTTGAACTACTCCCATAAATCAAATTGGGAAGTACACTTATCTCATTCATTTCCATTATTTTCCATAGATAAAAAAACATAGATGGTACTCCATCCCCATAATTCAAACATTCTAACATATAAAATCTTATCAACCTAATTAGACTAAATAAAAATAGAACATAACTATTTAAAAAAATCTGTAGAGCAATAGCTCCTTTGACATGCTATGAATTGATCTGAAATCACGTCCTAATGTGAAAATAATATGGGTATAGGTCTTGGACTTCATGGAAATAGATCTGCAAATAGATAGTTTCATTATTCCAAACTGGCACTCGTCCATGTAACATTCAAGAGATAGCTTCTTTGATCATGTCCAGATCTAGATCCCTCCTTCATAGGAAAATGTGCAGCATGATCCTTGAGCTAAGAAAACAAAATCCCCCATTTGTGGTGGGTGAATAAGGTAAACCAAATGATACTTTAAAAATAGTTCGATCTCGACACTCTATTGGGATAATCTTGATGTTGTAGAATGGATTTTTTGCAAGATACAAGATGTGAAAATATATACACATAGGTTGACTCATTTTAGGATCATTAAGCTCCATCCAACAGTAGCACGATGAATCCATCGACATGATTTGATGTGCTTTGGCAATGTGGTTACAGTATATTGTTTTCAAACGTTGCAACACAGTAAACACTTGGACACTATTAAACCAACTAAGTTGACCTATTTTATCCATTGAAATGGTGGTATATTATATGTGATTTCTTCGCATAATACTGGAAATTTTTTTCTTCATTGATATTTGACAATCTCCTTTACAATATATTTCAAGCCCTTGTTCCCAAAAATCTACAAATAACAAACAATGTTAGAATCTAAATTTACAACCAAGCTAAATCCAAAATCTAAAATTACTATATGTGCGATAGTTAAAAATAATTAAACCAAGTTAAAAAACACAATAAAGGTTTGTCATTCCATCTAAAGCTCATCTCAATGAAACTCCTTAATGAATAATTCTTAGGTAGAATTCATGGGAAAGAACGTGATCTCCATATCAAAATGATGTCCCTTTGTTATCATGTACTCTACATCTGATGTCATACCTCCAACGATCTTCGGTTTAATAGTCTATTGTCATAGAAAATAGTTAGAGTTTTAAATATTTGTGCAAACTTGTAGATTTAGATATCCCTAACTGGATTAGGAATTAGAACATAATTGTAATGATGAAATTAGGTTTATTGGAAAATATCTTACATGGATATGAGGATCTATTTGGTGAAAAAACATGTGTAGAGAGAACATGCCCACCAATAACTAAGAGTTTGGTGCAAACGTTGATCGGTTCAATATTTCTAAGAGTGGTCAGTATTCCTCCATGCACATAATAATAATAGAGTGGTAAATCATTGGGTTTCTAATATAGGCATGGTGGTGTAATCCAATTCCTTCAAAAAAGAAGATAACATTTAATGAACTTTAACATTGGATTCGAGGCTTTGACTTTAGGACTTTGGAACTAAAAAATCATATATTAGAACTCAAAAATATGAGACAACATAAATAATGATCAACACAATAACATATACAACCATCGAGGAGGCTATAGAGGTCACAAAAGATACAATAAAAATCGATGGAACATGTCCTAGGGTCGAGGAAATTGACGTTATTGTATTTGCTTTAGTGAATAACACTTTAGTCTTGACTGTCCATAGAAAGACATGATGGATATCAAGTTCTGTACTAACTGTGGTGTATGGAAGCACATTATTGAAGAACTCCCTATAATTCTTGAAAAATGTAGTAATTAAAATAATATGAATCTCTTTTCTTATGTCCCCTAGCATGAAGTGTTAAATCATAGAAAATTGCAAATTGTCAAAAGGAGCAACCCAAGAATTAGGGATGAAAATCCTCAAATAATAAATATTCAAAATAAGAGTGATAACTATCCAAATCCACACAAGAAAAATATATATTTAGTAATGCTTCAAAAATATTTGAAGAGTTATCACATCAGGAAGAAAATGAAGAATGTAAGATCAAAACAATTAACAAATTCTTACAAATCCTTATGAAATAAGAAGAAGTCACCATACTCATTGATTTAATGTGTATCATAAGGAATAACACAAGTCATGAAAAAATTGCTAAAAAATTGTTGCCTTAACTAGAAGAAAAAATTGATTTTGATTTGTTGGCCGATCTCGAATTTAAAGGGTATCATATCTCGCAAGTTGTATCATACTTTGGCTCCCAGGTGAACATCATGAAAATCCCATCATGGAAACGACTTGGCTTTTCATGACTATCAAGTTTAGGATGTACCTCGTGTTGATGTATTTGTAACTTCAGAATGTATTCATCTATGTATCTTATGTATTGTAACCCGATGTTTATTCTAGGATGTATCTATAATGTAATTGAGTCATGTTGTCATGCCCCAATGTTCCGATCAGGAGGATCAATAATGTAAACAAGTCATGTCAAGTCATTGTGGGTAACGCTCTGATTGTCTAAGGGTTAAAGTCCCCACAGTTCCGGGGCACCAGGGTTATTAGACTCTCAGTTATTAGAATCTCCTAGTAGAGGTCGGCCCTGGTAGGGTTTTAGTCATGTCGGGATTAGTATAAATAGATAGTTGGAATCTCTATTTAACATACAACTCATACACAGTCAAGTGTAGTGCATAGTTGAAAAGGAGAAGACATTGGGGATAGACAAGAAGAAGGTTACTGCTATCGGGAGATCACTTACTGTTTTGGGCTTTTACTGTTTTGGTGTTGATTCTATCTCCGAGGAAGTTGCAGGGTTTTCTCCATTTATGGTTTCCCCAAGGAAAAACACTATGTCCATTGTCTCTTGTGTTTGATTGATGTACTTGTTATTCTCTCAGTTAAAGATCCTAATAATGCTAGCTTAATGTTGAAAAACTAACATGGTATCAGAGTTAACCTAAGAAGAAGACATTGTGCACCCACGGGAACTGGGGCTTCCTAGTTTGTGGATATTTATCCACATATTTTCAATAAAAGTAAGGTGGAATAACTCTCCTCCTTAGGGCACATATTTCTATCGAAGCATAATCCAATTCTGAGGCTTTTTAGTTTTGGACCCGACACTATTACCGGAAATTAGGGCTTTTCACAGGAAGAGGAATTTTTCAGTGAGCCCAGGCCTGGATTGATCCCCTCCCCAAAATTGAAGATAGGGATAAATTTCAAGGCATTTGGGTGGAAATGTATTCAGAAAATCAAAACCCTAATTTCCTCTTGATCCAATACTACGGGATTTCAGCTTCAAATCCAAATCTAACATCTTGACCTGGTAAGATCTAAATCTCTTGTATTTCCATTTGAGGTTCTCATTTTAAGATGTCTCATCATACCAAGCTTGATGAAAAGCTTGAGGGAGCTGATAACTTCCAAGCCTGGAAGTATAGGATCTCCCTGGTCCTGAAAGAAAATGAGTTAGACTCCTACATCCATGAGGAGTTTCCAGTTCCAGAGGGAGATGAGGAAAAGGCCTTACACAGGAAGAAGATGGTTATGGAAAAGATGATCATTGCTGATTCTATCAAGGATCACCTTATCCCATAGGTTTCCTCTCTCAAGACACCTAAAGATATGTTTGATGCCCTAACCAAATCGTTTGAAGGGAAGAACATAAACCAAAAGATGACTCTGAGGAATCAACTGAAGAATGTGAAGATTCAAAATGCAGAGACCATCCAATCTTACTTCACAAGGGTTTCTCAGATCAAGGAACAATTAGAATTTGTAGATGAAGAAGTGCATTAGAGGAAATTTGGGGTCTAAAATGGGCCTCCTAAGGAAAATAATAAAATGATGGTTAAAATAATAAAATAATAGTTATTAATTTTGGAGGAAGAATGAAAAAAACTGCTTTTGTGTTCGTATTTTCGACATATCTCCCTGTGTTTTTACTCAAATTTTGAGTGGGAGAGCTCATTGGATGTCAAATTTAATTCTGCATCCAACATGTATCCACGCTTCATACTTTTGACGGACCCCTCTACCCCGAAAACAACAAATACCTGGAAAAGTGCGATGATGACTTCATCATCACATTTTTTCCAGGTATTTCTTATTTTTGGGGTAGCAGGGTCCATCAAAAGTGTGCAGTGTGGTACTTGTTGGATACGGAATTAAATTCCGCATCCAACGAGCTCTCCCGCTTGAAATTTGAGTTAAAAAACAGGGAGATATGTCGAAAATACGAACAAAAAAAAGTAGTTTTCTTTTATGACAAATATGTCAATTCAACCATTATGGTTGACTCATTTTATTGAAATTATATTGGTTCTTGAATTCCAACTCACAAAATTTATTGTTGGCGCATTTTCTTATAAGGCCCATTTTAGACCCCAAATTTCCTCTGATGGGAGAACGCAGAGATTGTGATGACAACTCTGAATGGCCTTCCTAGGTCGTGGGTATCAATCATCCAAGCAATATGTGCAAGAAAGAAGTTAGTCAAATTCATCAAACTATGGGAAGAATTTTCTCAAGAAGAAGCATGGATAGCAGCTCGAGAAGATAAGATGGAAAGTGAAGATCAAGCTCTCACAGTTCACTCCAAGAAAGGCAGAAGAAGAGCTCATCAACCCAAAGGTAAGAATCCTCATGATAGAGACAACAGTAGAATGGACCTATATAGATTAAGATGTTATACATGTGATGAAATAGGACACTTTGCAAAATACTGTCCTAATAACAAGTTCCACTCTCATAAGAAGAAGGGGAACAAAAGAAGACATCATGCTCATACTGCAGAGGATGATGAACCATCCAAGAAAAGAACCAGATATGAAAGTGAAGATTCTTCAAATGAGGATGAATATGTTTTGATCTCCTCTCTCACAGTTAACATTACTCATGGAAGTTATGATTGGATTATAGATAGTGGGGCTTCCAAACATATGATTGGATTCAAGGAATCATTTGTGAGACTGTCAGAACATGAATCACCTCACAAGGTGAAGCTAGGAGATGACTACCAATATCCAATAAAAGGTAGTGGGCAATATTCCTATAAACTAGACTCTGGAAAGTCTCTAACAATGAAGGAAGTATCGTTTGTGCCAGGACTCAAGAATAACCTCCTCTCCATATCTGCACTAGTTGCAAAAGGAATGAGGGTTGCATTCATAGATTGTCAAGTCATCAGGTGGCCAAGAGGAAAGACTATCGATGATGCGGTGGTGATTGGAGAATAAGAAGGAGGATTATACAAATTAAAGGGCCATCCAGAACAAGCATTGGTCCATGACACAGTAGAGCCAAGTGAACTTTGGCATAGAAGGCTTGCACATGTGCATTACAGAGCACTTCCAATTGCAAGCAAAGTTGTTGAAGGTCTTCTAGAATTCCAAGAAAAACATGATGGGGTCTACAAAGGATGTGCGAAAGGAAAGAATACAAAGAAGACATTTCCTAGTAGCGAAAGCAAAGCCAAAGGAATCCTAGAAATCATCCACTCTAATGTATGCAGTCCTATGTCATCAAACTCACTAAGCGGGTATGCATATTATGTTTCTTTTATTGATGATTTTTCTAGGAAGACATGGGTTTACTTCATGAAGAACAAAGACAAAGTATTCAACAAATTCAAGGAATTCAAAGCCTTGATCGAGAACTACACTGAAAAGAAGATCAAGAATTTTCGATCAGACAATGGCAGAGAATTCACTTCGAATGAATTCAAAGATCTATGCAAAGAATCAGGGATTAAGAGGGAGTTGTCCACTCCTTATAATCCACAACAGAATGGGATTGTGGAACAGAAGAACATAACTATCATGGAAGCAGCAAGAGCTATGCTTCATGATCAAGATCTTCCTGTGCATCTTTGGGCTGAAGCTGCCAGAACAGCGGTGTATGTATAGAACCATACTCCACATAGAATACTCGAAAACAAGACTCTCGAATAAGTCTTCTCTAGCAAGAAACCAGAAGTCATCCATCTCAGAATATTCGCCTGTCTTGTGTACATACACATTCCAAAAGAGAAGTGAACAAAATTAGATCCTTCGGGAAAGAAGGGTATATTTGTGGGATACTCTGAAAGCTCAAAGGTTTAAAGAATATATTTCCCAGGATATAAGAAGATTGACATCAGCAGGGATGTGACATTTGATGAAGACATAGCTTACAAGAAATCCAGAAAGAGACCTGCTGAAGAACTTGAAGAAGCAGAAGCACCCATAATTCATGATACAACCATGAATGAAGAAACTGAAGAAGAAGATCAAGATTTCGAAGAACCACAAAGAGATGTACATCCACCTATGGAGAAGAATCCTCATAAGAGGAAACCTGCTTGGGTATGAGAACTTATCCAAGGTGTAGAAAGATATGGGGCTCCAGAAGAGAATCACAGAGAAAGAAAGAGGACTAGATCCTGCTCTAGATATGTATCTTTACTATGTGATTTCATTGATAAAGAACCTTCCAGTTATGAAGAAGCAGCAGAACAGAAAGAATGCAAGGATGCTATGATCGAAGAATATCAATCCATCATGAAGAATGGTGTTTGGTAGGTTGTTCCAGGACCAGAAGGGAAGTCAGTTGTAACTTCCAAATGGATCTACAAGATCAAACATGCTACAGATGGTAGCATCAAAAAAAAGAAGGCAAGATTTGTGGCTTGGGGTTTCTCTCAGAAGGAAGGAATAGATTATGAAAAAACCTTTGTTCCTGTAGCCAGATATACTTCCATCAGATTGGTACTTGCTTTGGCTACAGTGATGAAATGGAAAATACACCAGATGGATGTCAAGACCGGTTTCTTAAATGGTGTAGTGGAAGAGGAAGTGTATGTAGATCAGCCACTCGGTTTTGAGACTCATGACAGGGAGTCTCATGTGTGCAGATTGAAGAAATCCCTGTACGGTTTGAAACAGGCACCCAAGACCTAGTATGGCGGAATTGACAGCTTTCTATCCAGTTTGGGATTTACCAAGAGTAAAGCAGATTCCAACCTTTACTACAAGGTTGAATATGGCAACCCAGTGATGCTTCTACTATATGTAGATGATCTATTTGTGACAGGTACGGATGGGTTGATTGCTGATATGAAGAGAAAGCATGCTGCTGAGTTCGAAATGAAGGACTTGGGGATGATGCATTACTTTCTAGGTATGGAGGTGTGCTAGAGTATAGATGGAATCTTCCTTGGACAAGGGAAGTATGTAGTAGAGATCTTGAAGAGGTTTGGGATGATGGACTGCAAGGCTATGGCCACACCTATGGCATCAAACCTGAAGCTCTTGAACGATGCTTCATTATATTCGGTTGATGCTACGATGTATCGTCAGATGATTGGGTCCTTGATGTACTTGACGAACATAAGACCAAACATTTGCTTTGTTGTGAACAACTTGAGCCAGTTCCTAACAGATCCGAGACATGTTCACTTGATTGCTGCAAAGCATATTCTGAGGTACCTGAAGGGTACAGTTGATTATGGGCTCAAGTATGATGTGAATTAGAATATTAACCCGGAGGGTTATGTTGATTCAGATTGGGCAGGCAATGCCATCGATAGGAAGAGAACTTCAGGGTGTTGCTTCAGTATGGGATCAGGTGTGATCTCTTGGTTTAGTAGGAAGAAATCCTACGTGGCACTGAGTACAGCTGAAGCAGAGTATGTCGCAGCTTGTTCAGCTAGTTGTGAGGCAGTATGGTTGAGGAAGCTACTATCTAATTTATTTGATCTCCAATTGGATGCTACTTGTATGCATTGTGACAACCAGAGTTGCGTGAAGTTGTCAGAGAATCCAGTGTTCCATGACAAGTCGAAGCATATCAAGTTCAAGTACCACTATATCACATATATGGTGCAGAGGGGAGCAGTGAAGATCCAGTATGTTGCAACGGAGGAACAAATAGCTGATGTATTGACAAATCCATTGGCTAGGTTGAAGTTCATGTACTTCAGGGAGAAGCTTGGTGTTCTCCAGATCGAGGTTTCCTCTAATGTAAAGTGATGAGACCCATAGCCATTCTATGATGGTGAGAGGATTGGTTCCTTCCATGGTCAGATGTAAGGGCTGAGCCATTCTTTCATGGTGAGAGGATTGGTTCCTTCCATGTCAGATATGAGTGCTATCCATTCTATCGAGTAGGATAGATGTAAGAGAAACTGCCATTCCGAGAATGGAGGTACCTAGTCAGTTACCAAGAAAACTCAATCTAGGATTGAGAAGCCATTCTGATGTGATAGAGGAATGTGTTCCCACTTAATCAGATGTAAGGGCTGAACCATTCTGTCATGGCTAAAGGATTAGGTTCCTTCCATGTCAGATGTGAGTGTTGGCCATTCTGATGAGCAGGTCGGATGTAAGGGCAACTGCCATTCTCTAGGAGAATGGAGGCACCTGGTTAGTTACCAGGTAACTCAGTCGAGGACTAGGGGCCATTCTGATGTGACTGTAGGATTGGTTCCTGTAAGATTAGATATGAGTGCAAGCCCTTCCATCATTGTGTGCAAGATGTGTTCCATCCTGGATGGATGTAAGTGCAGAGCCCTTCAATCATTGTGTGCAGGATGTGTTCCAACCTAGATGGATGTAAGTGCAGAGCCCTTTCATCATTGTGGTAGGGTGTGGTTCTAGCCTGGATGGAAGTATGGAAATCTTCCATCATTGTGTGCAGGATGTGGTTCCAGCCTGGATGAATGTAAGTGCAGAGCTATTCCATCATTGTGTGTAGGATGTGTTCCAGCCTGGATGGAAGTTTGGAAATATTCCATCATTGTGTGCAAGATGTGTTCCAGCATGGATGGAAGTGTGGAAATCTTCCATCATTTTGTGCAGGATGTGTTCCATCCTGGATGGAAGTACGAAACTCTTCCATCATTGTGTGCAGGATGTGTTCCCGCCTGGATGGATGTGAAAGTTGTGCCTTTCTGATGAGTAGGTCAGATATAAGTGCTGAAGAAGACCTACATGGAGGCTAGGCCTACAACCAGCATGAAAAAGGGTTGGCTCTATAGAACTTCCTGTGACGAGAAGAATCATGAGATAGCACCCATGATGATCCAGATCCATTGATGATGCCCAGTGATGATCCATATCGAGTGATGATGATCCAGCCGTGATGATCCAGATCGATTGATGATCCAGATCCAGTGATGATCCAGATTGAGTGATGATCCAGATCCAGTGATGATGATCCAGCAGTGATGATCCAGATCGAGTGATGATCCAGATCCAGTGACGATGTTCCATGATGATCTAGATCGAGTGATGATCCAGATCTAAAGATAAGGATGCCTTAAAGACAAAGATGACTTGAAGACTAAGAAGACTTGAAGATGCAAATGACAAGATGATCCATTTGATACAGAGAAGAAGACCAATGCTAAAAATTGTGTCAAAAGAATACCTTCCTAGTTAAGAGGGAGTGTTGATGTATTTGTAACTTTGAAATGTATTCATTTATGTATCTTATGGATTGTAACCCAATGTTTATTCTGGGATGTATCTATAATGTAATTGAGTCATGTTGTCATGCCCCGATGTTTCGATTGGGAGGATCAATAATGTAAAAAATTCATGTCAAGGCATTGTGGGTAACCCTTCGATTGTCTAAGGGTTAAAACCCCCACAGTTCCGAGGCATTAGGGTTATTATACTCTCCTAGTAAAGGTCATCCCTGGTAGGGTTTTAGTCATGTCGAGATTAGTATAAATAGAGAGCTGGACAATCTATTTAACATACAACTCATACACACTCAAGTGTAGTGCATAGTTGAGGAAGGAGAATACACTGGGGCTAGACAATAAGAAGGCTACTGCTATCAGGAGATCACTTACTATTTAGGGATTTTACTGTTTTGGTGTTGATTTTATCTCTGAGGAAGTTGCAGGGTTTTTTCCATTTATGGTTTCCCTAGGGAAAAACATTGTGTTCATTGTATCTTGTGTTTGATTGTTGTACCTGTTATTCTCTTAGTTAAAGATCCTAATAATGCTAGCTTAATGTTGAAAAACTAACACCTCAAGTTAGCTAACCAAGATTTAATTGAACCCATTGGGTTGTGGGAAAATGTTAATACTAGAATCATGGGAATGGATACAAAAATTGAATTTGAAGTAATTGATCCAAAATAAGGAGACAAATATCTCCCTGCACTCGATGGATGATCGTGGGAAAGAAATATAAAATATTTTTTCTCTCTTGAAAACGATAGAAATAACTCAAGGGAGATGGAAAAAAGGTGATTGTACCTATCTATCCATCTTAAGAAAAACCATGGCCTGAACCGGATTACCATGATGCAAAAAATAAGAAGGCTATATCAAGAACCTAATGACTATGGATACATTCAAATAGGTTCACCCATGTCCATCAACCAGAACTTTGGCTCTAAGTTGTACTACAAGAAAATAGAAAACTATGAAGCACGCATAAGAGAATGTTGCTTAGTCAGGCTATCCTTTGAAAACTAACATAGAATTGTTTTGTAGCATCTATCGTATCAAATATATTTCAAAATACAACAAGAGATTACCTAACTCTTTTACCAACGAAAAGTGAACTGACAAATCTACCCGCTCCGCGGTGCAAGGAACACGAGTCACTAGAAGCTCACACAAAAGTAGACGTGCGAGATTGAGACTGATTGCAAATCCTAGTTGAAACATTCATCGTCCTGTTGCAGCTGCAACATTTTCCCAAAATACCAAAAAAATTTGGGACCCTCCTTTGCTTTGGATTAGTTCGATTTTATTCTTTGATTTGATCTGATGATTTTTTCAGAATGATTTTCAAATGCTTCGAATGATCTACCACTCATTTTAGATTTCCTCTAACGCTTGAAACAATCCACTATTTCTTCAAATGTGATTGTTTCCTTTGGATACGTTCTCAGCTTGCTTGAATCGGAAGTTTATTTGGTTGGTGCTCCCGCCGTTGCAGAGAAATAACGAGTCTTGACTTCGACTTTTCTTCCGATACGTTTGTTTCACATCGGTTGTTTTTGGGTTTTACATCGGCGTAGTTTATTAATACTTTTTCTGCCGTTGCGGACGGAGAATGGCGATCTCTCCCGATTACGTTTTGGTTTTGCAGCCCCGCTTTGTTATTTTCATTGATCCTTGAATTATGGGGTTTCCGCCGTTGCGGCTGCGGAAAGTATTACCTTTCCGAGTCTTTGGCAGTTTTCTCTCCCGGTTCCGACGACATTGCGGAATGATTTATCCTGTGTTCCTCTGCCGTTGCAGCTACCTAAAGCAATAACCCTTCCAATCAGTTGATGGTTTCTCCTCCAATAAAGACTTTTCCTATGGCGGGATGACTTGTCCTTTGTATCTCCATCATTGCGGCTCCCATTCCGCTTTCCGCTCCGATGTCTCATGGCTCTGATGCGTTATGTCTCCGTTGATGGCTTAGCTATTTAGACACCCGACGTTGCGGAAGGATTTAAGCTTATGACCTCCGATCAGTTAGTCCTCCGCCATCCGATTTGATTTCCCACCCGCCACTTATGGTTATATATATATGGGGGCGTGTTTTATTTTTCTATTCTATTTTCAATTATCGTGATCGTTCGCTCCAGTGCACTGTCGGCATCTCGAGTTTACAAGGACCCCATTTTCGTTACCCACATCTAGGTAGCTCAACTGTGGGAGTTCGACCATTTTTATTCCCACCGTACACGCTACAGTACCAGGAAGAATTCGAACTCACAATGTCAAAGAGGCAAAAGAAGAAGGCCCCGGTGGACGAGGAGGAGCCTAAAGTAGAGGTCATTACCAAAACAGAATACATATACAAAGACACCAAGTGTGTATCGGGTGTGGAGCCCGAATACCAATGGGGAGAGATTTACAGGTTAATCACACGCAGAGAAGTGCCTGATATGGGCCTGGAAGAAGAGGGATATATGCCAACATAGAGAGATATTCTCTTATGAAGATTTCCACCAAACCAGAGCTTTTCCCATGCTCTGAAGTAATTGGTTGGATTATGCCCCGGGCAGATGTAACCACGATGATTGTGGAGAATGTAAACAAATAGGGATATGCTGCTTATAGCCCAGGATATGTAGCCTTGGCTTACCACCTGCCTGAAGCACAAGTATTTCTGTCAGACGATTGGTTGAATAACATTAGAATGGACCTTGTAGAGACCCTGAAAAGGATGTTGTTATCGGGAAAACATTTCAGAACCAGGGCAACAGGAGAGTATGATACAACAAGCTTAAGGGCCCCGTATAGGTTCATAGCTTTAATGCTTAATAGGATCTTTGGAAGAGCTCATGGAAGGTTCTTCAAGTTAGAATGGATGCTAATCATTTTTTATGTTGCAACCCAGGGGACAATTTTCAACTGGACCAACATTGTATCTAACAATCTTTCAGCCTGTTTTCCCTCAGCCTTCGGTGGCGTATCCCAAAAGAGATCTGAATTCTACATGAGTTCCATACTTGTCGATTGCATATTGTGCAATAAACCTTTCCCCAGCCTCAGGTGCATCTGGGACAGGGAGAGAATGCATGTCTATTCTGCTTATAAACCACTGTGGGCACACGAATACCACATTCATTATCGAGAAGTCTATGAACACTTCATCATGCCCTTATATACACTCATTTTCCTGAAAGAGTGTGATTGCATGTCGGAGGAGGCGCTGCAAGTAATTGAAGAATATGCAGACTACTATCTGACTGAGGATGGCCTTTACGTCAGAATGTTCAGAGGTTCCAGAGCACCCTCCCTATTACCCCAATATGCCACAGATTACATCATCCATAAGGAGGCTGTCAGGAAAGTCTTCCTGGATGGAACAGGGAGCTTTCTATTTGAGCATAAGAAAACTGCCTATCCTCCTTTGCCCTTCAAGTTGGGAAGTTACAGGTTCACTAGGGTGAAGAAAGCTGATGAATTTGTAGAATAATTGGAAAGGTTTCATTTTGGCAAGATGCCATTCCATCGAAATGACTCCCACAGTAAAGTAGCTGAGCATTGCAAAGAAAACAACGTACATTTTGAGTACACCCACCATTGGGATAGGGAAGAAACTATCTTCTGCAATGCACTGAATATGACGGCCTTGAGGAGGAGGTTCAAGAAGAAGATAGTCACCAAAGGTGGGAAGGGATATGAACCAGCAAAAGCTGAGGAAGAAGCAAAAAGAAGAAATGAGGAAGCCCAGAGGTTGGCACAAGAAGCTGCAGGTTGGCTGCAGGAAGAAGAAGAAGAAAAGAGAAAAGCTGCGCAACAGGCAGCTAGAAAAGCAGAGGAAGACAGAAGAAGTGAAGAAGAAGAAAAGAAAAAGAAGCTTGATGAAGAGCTATAGAAACAAGAAGCAGAGAGGCTAAAGCTGACACAGACACAGATAGAACAGTCAGCCTCTGACACAGTTGGAGGGTAGACCCAGGACATGAAGAACCCCAAGATTCAAGACCCAGAAGTACCTGCTGCCAGCACATCTAGACAATCTGTGGTTCCTACACTAAAGCTGGTCCCCTTTGTACAGAAAAAAGGGGAAGAGATCCCTAATTTCAATACTATTTTCTATGACAGGGCGACAAAGAGGATAGTGAAGAGAACATAAAGGAAGATTGAAACGGGAGGTCTGCCCAGGAAAATGATAACAGATACACCCATTGTACTTGGGACAGACCGAGATGCAAGATTCACCATCCGAGTAGGAACTGCCTTAATTCAAGCTTCCAAAGATAATGTGGACAAGATCATGAAAGACTTGGAGCAATCCAAGAAGTCCTCTGCTCAATTGAAAGACACATTGAGGAAAGAGAGAGAGGAAAGCAATAGGCTAAAAAGGAAATATGAAGACATGAAAGAAGAGATGAGAACCTCAAAGGATGAACTGTAGCTCCTCTAGGTGGAGAGAAAAGTTAGGGAAACTGCACAAGAATGCCCGGAGAAAGTGCAGAAGGAATATCAAGAGCTAAAGATGGAAAAGGAACAACTGCTAGGAAAGGTAGAATATTTAGAGCAGCAAAAGATCATCTTGGAGGCCAGTGAGATGCATGCCAAAGAACAGGAAAAGAAGTTTTAAGAGCAGGTCACTTCTCTAACAACTGCTCTAAAAGAAGCAAGAGAGCAGTAGGTCAATATACAACCCTTCAAAGAGCATGTGCTGGCCCAAAAGGCCAAGATGCTGCAACTATAGACTGCCATAGAAGAGGAGAGATGCAAGGTGCTGCAGATAGATGATTGATTGGAGGAAATCCTGGAGACGTCCTCTTATTTCGTTGATAGATCTCAGGACGTCCTTGAAGTCCTGACTGCAAGAATGGCAAGGCTGGAAAACAATGAAGAAACTCCAGCAGAACTACCATCAAAGGATCAACGGGCCCTCAAGCGGGATTATGACTTACTAGAATTTGCTATAAATACCGCAGAGGATTTCAAAAAATATGTTAAGAAGACGAAAAGAGCATGCGCAGAGTTTTTCAGGAGGCTCCTGATTACCTACAATCTGTGCCAAATAGAGGCCGAGCAAAGGCTTGAGGTTTTCTTGGACCACAACGCATTTGTTGAGATGTTGCAGAAGAGTTGTCAGGAGGAGGAAGTGAAAGTACAGTATATTAAATCCCTCGATGATCAGATCTTAAAGAAAGAAGTAGATCATTCAGCCATCAGTATGCAGCTTCTGGAGGATCAGCTTCAGTTGAGTGCAGCCAGGATTTTGGCTATAAAGAACCAGGCTGCAAAATTTGAGATCAACATTCAGTTTCTGGAACCTTGTGCCTTTGAAGGCATCGCCTCTAAAGCTTCGGCATGGAAGAAGTTTCTAGACACCCAAGTGGGACCCTCCTCGTAAAGGATTGGTCACTTTTGTAATTTGTAACGATTTTGTAAAAAACATGTGAGGAAAGTGAAACATTGGAGGTGAAGAGTTGGGAAGACCAAAAGTTACTTTGGGTAGCCCAACAGTCTCGCCCTTTTTGTATAAATGTAGAAGGCTTAGAAGGAATAGGGGATTTTTCCCAGTGAGACATGTAAAGCAATATTGTAAGAAGAACTATTTCTCTTTGCAATAAAGAAGTACTATTTGCCTGTTGGAGAAAGATTGGTGGCACTTTCAAATGTTATGTTGTGGATGGCGGAAAGTTGAACTATTTTGTTTTTCCAGCTTTTTTGACCATTAACCGTGAGATCGTTCTAACTCTTAGAACTTATGTTCTTGTTTAAATGATTTCTAGTTTATTTTGTCTAATTACCACCATGAGTGATGTATGCTGTTCATAAAACAATTAGCTATCTGATTGTTGAAATATCTTTAATCGTTCATGTGTTGTAGGAAAAAATATCAGCTATCTATAACTTCTCTTTATGATACATGCACAATTTACATTACTCATAAATAAATTGTAATCTGGCTCCCCGGGGACAGATAGATAGATAGATAGATAGGTAGATAGTTAGTTTTATTTTATTTCAGCATATGTGATTTAGATGCTTGTGAGTTCTAAGACGAGAGGTAAGAACCTGCGCATCACGTTGTGAATTCTCCTTGCATCCTTATCACCCTGCATGGTTAATTGGGCATATGCATATCATACTTGAGTCAAAAAATACAAAAATATACATGGTGGACCAGGCCACGACCAGTAAAACCCTTTGTTTTTGTTACTTTGACCTACGGTAGCCAGACCGCAAACCGAACGGATTCCGCATACCAAACAGTCACAGGCTAGTTGGTAACGTTGACTAGGGAGAATGCCTTGCTGTTGTTGCCTGTGAATTTTCAGGCCTCAACAGTTCTGGTGCTAGAAGGAGGGCCGCCAGTGCATGGCTGGCCATGGAATTTATTTTCCCAAGATTACCTTACCAACAGATGTTTGAAGCTTTCGACCTAACCCTAGTACTTACAGGTTTTGGTTCTACCTTTGAAGCAAGTAAGCCTGGTTTCACCTTACGTTGCTCTTTACCCAGACTCATATTCTTTGACCTGTACTCATGGCTGGTATTAATGTGAATCAGTCCAACCCTCTATCGGCTTGGAGAGCTAGATCACCATTGAAACTCACACCTCCTTTACATAACCTACCTCAAAGTTTTGATAAAATGCTGCCCAATTTTGACCCAAGTGAAAATAATTCAGTAGATGATCACTTGCAAAGCTTTTAATTGGCCATAGAAGGATTAAGGGCTGGAGAACATGAATATGTAGTCTGCAGACTTTTTCCGCATACCTTGAAAGGTGCAGCAGCTTCATGGTATTTTTCTCTACCTGCAAACTCAATTTCAGACTGGGATACTTTTGAAAGAATATTCAGAAATAAATACACAGCCCAGAAAACCCATGCAACACTGATGAAAGGTTTATGCGCTTTAAAGAAAGAAAGAAAAGAAAAAGTGCATAGTTTTACACAAAGGTTTGCTGCTTATCTTAAGAATTTTTCTGTAGCTGATAAGCCTTCTGATAAAATTTTGATTGAATATTACACTTTGGATTTAGGGCCTGATCTGGCCATGTTCTCCAAAATGAAAGCCAAACCTACATTGTCGGAAATTTATGAAGGAGCTGAAAGGGTAGAAGCTGAAAGGGAAAGCACAGAAGATTATTCTGAGCCTAAGTAGGAGCAGTCACGTGAACTTGAAGGAATGTTAAGAATGATGCAGAAACTATCTAACAGGGTGATAAATTTGGAAAAAGAAAGGGAAGTTCAGAGAACTTACAAACCTTACTACCAAAAAAGAGAGGATAGCAATCAATGGAAAATACCTCCACCAAATTTACCATCAATAAACATAACAGAAGTAGGGGGGGATAATTTCTGCACTTTTCACCAACAACCTCATTCGGAAAAGAAGTGTCCTCAATGGTTGAATTCAGTAACGTTGGTGATGAATAAGCTGTTGGACGCTAAATTATCTAAAGACAGTAGTAAAGAAGAAGAGAAGAACCAGAACATAGAAGAACAAGATAATGATACCATGTTCTTATGAAATGGTGTCTCACTTTTCAACACAGAAGAGAATGCTCTTAATTCTGAATTCACACCAACAGTAACAAAAGGTACGGACCTAGCAATTAAATACAATACAATAATTTCAAAGATTTAAAAATTGCAAGAGAATGCCAAGCGACAGGTAGATGTGAATGTTAAAGATGACACACCTAAAGTCACTACTTTCAACCAGGAAGCAGAACCAATCATTGAACCTATCAAACCTATGGAAGGTGCTGATGGAGGAGACATTGAAAGAATCAAGAAATTTGAAGAGAAGATACCCACCGAAAACCAACCTGTGGAGGAAAAGATCGAACCAACTGGGGAAAGGAAAACTAACACCCCACCTTTCCTTTTGACTCTGGAAATTTTGAACCATAAGGTGCATAATTGTCTCGTGGACTCTGGATCATCGGTGAATGTTATGCCTCTTGCAATCTACAAAGAAATAAATGGGCAGCTAAAACCTACTAATTGGGATGTCACTCAACTAGACAAGACTAGTGTCAAAGTAGTGGGAGAGATGGAGAATGTTCTGATTCGATTGTCTGCTAATAAAAGGATATGTCAGTACCTTGATATTGTAGTAGCAGACATACCTGACAGCTATGGATTGATCTTGAATCAAGACTGGTCAGCATGACTAAATGGGTACTTTGCTTTAGACTGGTCACACTTGTGGTTGCCTCAGAAGGATAGCCCAAACTTGATTAAGATTTTAAGAGAGCCCTACATGAAGCACAATATCACTGGGCTAGAAGAGGGTAATGAATCTGCCAATTCTGTCTCGGGAAATTATCTAACCGAGCTTAAGCCAAGACATCATATAGAAAGAAAGGCCAGTTCTAAGATTAACAATCAGCCTAAGCTCCTTCAACTTCCTCAGGTTGATAAAGGTGAATGTAGATTAGTAGACATGGTCTCAATTTCCAAAATGGTACACTTAGACCATGGATAGATTTTTGACCTTCACCACACCCCAACCCTTTAATTTGTTTGATTGAAGATTTTTAAGGGCGGGCACACATTTTATTTTCTTTTTGCTTTGTACATAAATAAATTGATGTTGTTTCTCTTTAATACTTTGAGGTTGTTTTCTTTTGATTATTTGATTTAATGTTGTTTTCTTTACTACTTTGTTATTAGTTCTTTTGGTTTTGAATAAAGAGGAAAACTTTTGGTTGCAAGGGAAACATCAGGGTTCTTAATTAACTGAAATCTTGAGCAAAAGACTGTGCTTTGAAACATAGAATGTCTTCTAGTAGCAGTGTTCCTAACTGGTCATACATTCATTGAAGTCTTACTTAACCCCTGTAAATAACTCAGAAGTAAAAGAGGTCTGGAATACTATTTCGAGGCTCCATCCATTTCACATCTTAAATATCCAAGGGGGTGACAGCAAAAGACCCACGGAAAGGAAGCAGAGTAAACTGTACATCATATATAAATGATCCCATGCCATAATTTCAGAAAATCTAAAAGCTATCAAGAGTCAAAACTCCTTAAAGAAACAATACATATCAAAGAAAAGTATCAAAAGCATGAATCTCAAATTGCCAAAAGTTCCTCTCCGTCCGTGAGATGAAAAGTAAATTCTTCTCTCACACAAAAGATAGAGGAGCCTAAATAAAATTCAGAAAGAAAGGTAGATGGAGGACTCAAAATAACTAAAGTTCAAATAGCACAAAAGTGCGGTTGGCATGGGAATGAAGAACAAAAGGATAATGTTGTTTACTATCTGTTACAATCCTCTTGTGTCAAAGCCAGAAACTACCTAAGGATGGGAAAAATAAACCTCACTTATCAGGCCTCGAAAGAGTTATTCAGGCTTGCAAATATTTCTAATGTTACCATTTCCCAAATAATGGACTACTTCTTAATGATTTAAATGCATAATTTGGCCAGCCTATGAATACAAACATCTAGAAGATTTCAATTTTGAGCTAGACAGTCTTTTACTAGGAAGAAGTTAAGTCATAAATCTGGAGTTCACTAGGTAGTCACCAATTGTTACAGCTGCAACAGTTTCCCAAAATTCCAAAAAAATTTGGGACCCTCCTTTGCTTTGGATTAGTTCGATTTTATTCTTTGATTTGATTTGATGATTTTTTCAGAATGATTTTCAAATGCTTGGATTGATCTACCACTCGTTTTAGATTTCCTCTAATGCTTGAAACAATCCACTATTTGTTCAAATTTGATTGTTTCCTTTGGATACGTTCTCAGCTTGCTTGAATCGGAAGTTTATTTGGTTGGTGCTCCCGCCATTGCGGAGAAATAACGAGTCTTGACTTTGACTTTTCTTGCGATACGTTTGTTTCACATCGGCTGTTTTTGGGTTTTACATCGGTGCAGTTTATTAATAATTTTTCCGTCGTTGCGAACGAAGAATGGCGATCTCTCCCGATTACGTTTTGGTTTTGCGGCCCCGCTTTGTTATTTTCATCGATCCTTGAGTTATGGGGTTTTCGCCGTTGCGGCTGCGGAATGTATTACCTTTCCGAGTCTTTGGCAGTTTTCTCTCCCGGTTCCGGTGACGTTGCGGAATGATTTATCCTTTGTTCCTCCGCCGTTGCGGCTACCTAAAGCGATAACCCTTCCGATCAGTTGATGGTTTCTCCTCCGATAAAGACTTTGCCTATGGCGGGATGACTTGTCCTTTGTATCTCCGCCATTGTGGCTCCCGTT
Source organism: Pseudotsuga menziesii (assembly GCA_001517045.1). Lineage (NCBI taxonomy): Eukaryota > Viridiplantae > Streptophyta > Pinopsida > Pinales > Pinaceae > Pseudotsuga > Pseudotsuga menziesii. The sequence goes on along the minus strand of LPNX010237583.1, from coordinate 19,104 downwards.
CCGCTTTCCGCTACGATGTCTCAAGGCTCCGATGCGTTATGTCTCAGTGGATGGCTTAGCGATTTAGACACCCGATGTTGCGGAATAGTTAAGCTTATGACCTCCGATCAGTTAGTCTTCTGCCGTCCGATTTGATTTCCCACCCGCTGCTTATGGTTATATATATATATGGGGGCGTGTTTTATTTTTATATTCTATTTTCAACTGTCATGATCGTTCGCTCCAGTGCGTTGTCGGCATATCGAGTTTGCAAGGACCCCATTGTCGGTACTTGCGTCCAAGTGGCTCAACTGTGGGAGTTTGACCGTTTCTCTTCTCGTCGTACATGTTGCAGTGCCAGGAAGAATTCGAACTCACAATGTCAAAGAGGCAAAACAAGAAGGCCCGGGTGGTCGAGGAGGAGCCTGAAGTAGAGGTCATTACCAAAACAAAATACATATACGAAGACACCAAGTGTGTATCGGGTGTTGAGCCCGAATACCAATGGGGAGAGATTTACAGGTTAATCACACACAGAGAAGTGCCTGATATGGGCCTAGAAGAAGAGGGCATATATGCCAACATAGAGAGATCTTCTCTTATGAAGATTGCCATCAGACCAGAGCTTTTCCCATGCTCTGAAGTAATTGGTTGGATTCTGCCCCAGGCAGATGTAACCATGATGATTGTGGAGAATGTAAACAAACAGGGCTATGTTGCTTATATCCCAGGATATGTATCCCTGGCTTACCACCTTCCTGAAGCACAAGTATTTATGTCGAACGATTGGTTGAATAACATTACAATGGACCTTGTAGAGACCCTAAAAAGGATGTCGTTATCGAGAAAACATTTCAGAACCAGGGCAATAGGAGAGTATGATACATCAAGCTTAAGGGCCCCGTACATGTTCATAGCTTTAATGCTTAATAGGATCTTTGGAAGAGCTCATGGAAGGTTCTTCAAGTTAGAATGGATGCTAATCATTTTTTATGTTGCAACCCAGGGGACAATTTTCAACTGGGCCAACATTGTATCTAACAGTCTTTCATCCTGTTTGGCCTTACCCTTGGGTGGAGTATCCCAAAAGAGATTTGAATTCTACATGAGTTCCATACTTGTCGATTGCATATTGTGCAATCAACCTTTCCCCGGCCTCAGGTGCATCTAGGACAGGGAGAGAATGCCTGTCTATTCTGCTTATAAACCACTGTGGGCACACAAGTACCACAGTCATTATCGAGAAGTCTGTGAACACTTCATCATGCCCTTATATACACTCATTTTCCTGAAAGAGTGTGATTTCATGTCGGAGGAGGCACTGTAAGTAATTGAAGAATATGCAGACTACTATCTGACTAAGGATGGCCTTTACTTCAGAATGTTCAGAGGTTCCAGAGCACCCTCCCTATTACCCCAATATGCCACAGATTACATCATCCATAAGGAGGCTGTCAGGTAAGTCTTCCTGGATGGAACAGGGAGCTTTCTATTTGAGCATAAGAAAACCGCCTATCCTCCTTTGCCCTTCAAGTTGGGAAGTTACAGGTTCACTATGGTGAAGAAAGCTGATGAATTTGTAGAAGAATTGGAAAGGTTTCATTTTGGCTAGATGCCATTCCATCGAAATGACTCCCACGGTAAAGTAGCTGAGCATTGCAAAGAAAACAACGTACATTTTGAGTATACCCACCATTGGGATAGGGAAGAAACTGTCTTCCGCAATGCACTGAATATGACGGCCTTGAGGAGGAGGTTCAAGAAGAAGATAGTCACCAAAGGTGGGAAGGGATATGAACCAACAAAAGCTGAGGAAGAAGCAAAAAGAATAAATGAGGAAGCCCAGAGGTTGGCACAAGAAGTTGCAGGTTGGCTGCAGGAAGAAGAAGAAGAAAAGAGAAAAGCTGCGCAAGAGGCAGCTACAAAAGCAGAGGAAGACAGAAGAACTGAAGAAGAAGAAAAGAAAAAGAAGCTTGATGAAGAGCTACAGAAACAAGAAGCAGAGAGGCTAAAGATGACACAGACACAGACAGAATAGTAAGCCTCTGACACAGCTGGAGGGCAGACAGAGGACATGGAGAACCCCGAGATTTAGGACCCAGAAGTACCTGCCAGCACATCTAAACAATCTGTGGTTCCTACACTGAAGCTGGTCCCCTTTGTACAGAAAAAGGGGGAAGAGATTCCTGATTTCAATACTATTTTCTATGATAGGGTGACAAAGAGGATAGTGAAGAGAACAGAAAGGAAGATTGAAACAGGAGGTCTGCTCGGAAAAATGATAACATATACACCCATTGTACTTGGGACAGATTGAGATCCAATATTCACCATCAGAGCAGGAGCTGCCTTAATTCAAGCTTCTGAAGATAATGTGGACAAGATCATGACAGACTTGGAGCAATCCAAGAAGTCCTCTACTCAATTGAAAGACACATTGAGGAAAGAGAGAGAGGAAAGCAATAGGCTAATAAGGAAATATGAAGACATGAAAGAAGAGATGAGAACCTCAAAGGATGAACTGCAGCTCCTCCAGGTGGAGAGACAAGTTAGGGAAACTGCACAAGAATGCCTGGAGAAAGTGCAGAAGGAATATCAAGAGATAAATATGGAAAAGGAACAGCTGCTGGGAAAGGTAGAAGATTTAGAGCAGCAAAAGATCATCTTGGAGGCCAGTGAGATGCACGCCAAAGAACAGGAAAAGAAGCTTCAAGAGTAGGTCACTTCTCTAACAACTGCTCTAAAAGAAGCAAGAGAGCAACAGGTCAATCTACAACCCTTCAAAGAGCATGTGCTAGCCCAAAAGGAAAAGATGCTGCAACTACAGACTTCCATAGAAGAGGAGAGATGCAAGGTGCTGCAGATAGATGGCCAATTGGAGGAAATCCTGGAGACCTCCTCTTATTTCGTTGATAGATCTCAGGAATTCCTTGAAGTCCTGACTGCAAGAATGGAAAGGCTGGAAAACAATGAAGAAACTCCAGCAGAACTGCCATCAAAGGATCAACAGGCCCTCAAGTGGGATTATGACTTACTAGAATTTGCTATAAATACCGCAGAGGATTTCAAAAAAGTCGTTAAGAAGACTAAAGGAGCATGCGCAGAGTTTTTCAAGAGGCTCCTTATTACCTACAATCTGTGCCAAATAGAGGCCGAGAAGAGGCTTGAGGTTTTCCCGAACCACAACGCATTTGTTGAGATGTTGCAGAAGAGATATCAGGAGGAGGAAGAGAAAGTACAACATATTAAAGCCCTGGATGATCAGATCTTAAAGAAATAAGTAGATCATTCAGCCATTAGTGTGCAGCTTCTGGAGGATCAGCTTTGGTTGAGTGCAGCCAGGATTGAGGCTATAAAGAACCAGGCTGCAAAATTTGAGATCAACATTCAGTTTCTGGAATCGTGTGCCTTTGAAGGCATCGCCTCTGAAGCTTCGACATGGAAGAAGTTTCTAGACACCCAAGCGGGGCCCTCCTCGTAAAGGATTGGTCACTTTTATCATTTGTAAAGATTTTGTAAAAAACATGTGAGGAAAGTGAAACATTGGAGGTGAAGAGTTGGGAAGCCCAAAGGTTACTTTGGGCATCCCAACAGTCTTGCCCTTTTTGTATAAATGTGGAAGGCTTAGAAGGAATAGGGGCTTTTTCCCAGTGAGACATGTAAAGAAATATTGTATGAAGAACTATTTCTCTTTGCAATAAAGAAGTATTGTTTTCCTGTTGATTGGTGGCACTTTCAAATGTTATGCTATGGATGGCGGAAAGATGAACTATTTTTTTTTCCAGCTTTTTTGTCCATTAACCGTGAGATCGTTCTAACTCTTAGAACCTATGTTCTTGTTTAAATGATTTTTGGTTTATTTTGTGGAATTACCACCATGAGTGATGTATGCTGTTCATAAAACAATTAGCTATCTGATTGTTGAAATATCTTTAATCGTTCATGTGTTGTAGGAAGAAATATCAGCTATCTGTAACTTCTCTTTATGATACATGCACAATTTACATTACTCATAAATAAATTGTAATCTGGCTCCTCGGGGATAGATAGATAGATAGATAGGTAGATAGTTAGTTTTATTTTATTTCAGCATATGTGATTTAGATGCTTGCGAGTTCTAAGACGAGAGGTAAGAACCTGCGCATCACGTTGTGAATGCTCCTTACATCCTTATCACCATGCATGGTTAATTAGGCATATGCATATCATACTTAATTAAAAAAATACAAAAATATACACGGTGGACCAGGCCGCGACCAGTAAAACCCTTTGTTTTTGTTACTTTGACCTACGGTAGCCGGATCGCAAACCGGACGGATTCCCCATACCAAACAATCATGGGCTAGTTGGGAACGTTGACTGGGGAGAATCCCTTGCTGTTGTTGCCTGCGAATTTCCAGGCCTCAACACGTCCAAGAATTTATATGGTAGGATACCCATTAGTCACGAATGCAGACTTGGACGAATTCCTCGACATATTTTATTGAGTGGTTTGGTGAGGAAACGTTAACATCTCAAGTAGAAATCCATAAAATTTTCTAGGATCTAGATTTTGTCGTGCATATAGAAAAATGCAAAAAATAATGGAAAATAAATGGATGTACAGATGAGAGAATTTAGTGAATTTGTTACAAAATACACCTGATGACTTTGCAAACAAGTGGTACAAAATGGAAGAAGAAAGAGGAGATACTTTTAATTAGGAAACTCTAAAGGAAAATTTTATCAAATATTTCTCATTCTTGCCTGTAGAAGAATGCTTAAAAGAAGCAGTTGAGGAATTAGAACAATTTAATAAGCCGCTAAAGAAATAAATTGATGCAGTCAACAAAACCAACAAACTGATTTGACCTGTAGAATCATCATGATAACTCAAAAATAGTTGTCTCGCAAACTGACTCAAAAGGACATTGAGAATGAGCACACCATGGGAAAAGGATTTTGTTGGAAAAGAAAATATCTCCACATAACTCAGTGAAGTCAGTTATGAAAACATTTACCAAGAATAAAGAGGAAGATGATGATCATAAGGATTTACCAACATATTTCACAGAATTTAAAGAGGGAGAACAAAAGATTGATGAAATTAAAGAACTATATTGGATGGACATCAAAATGAAAATAAGAAAAGTCGAGATTTCGACCATTGGAAAAACAAAGATGGAAAATATAGGTGAATACTGGTTGAACAATAGATGATAGAGACAGAAAATTTACTAAAACAATATCAAGACATCTTCGACCATGACTATAAGGATTTGAAAGGATTAGTGTAATAAATGGGATAAATGAATATTGATATAATGTCTAATGCGAAACCTATGAAAAAAGACCCTATAAGCTAGCCTGCAAATATGAAGAAATAATGAAAAAAGAAGTATAAAATATGAAAGATACCAACATAATATACCCTATAGATTAGTTGGAGTGGGACAACCCTATTTTCATCCAACCTAAGAAGCATGAAACCAAAAGACTGAGGATTTGCGACGAATTTAGAAGACTTAACATGGTAACTTTGACAGACCCATTCCCGACATTGTTTGGCAACGAGATTATTATTGAAGTTGTAGGACATGAGTGCGACTCCTTCATTAACGGATTCTATGGATATAATCAAATACCTATAGATAAGTAAGATCGGTAGAAGACAATATTTATATGCAATTTTTTATCATTCACATATAAAGTCATTCTATTTGGGTTGACAATCGCATCAGTAGTATTTTCTCGAATCATTATTAAAGCATTCCAAGAATTTTAGTATAAAATTATGGTTTCATACTTTGATGATTGGACAATGTATACAATGCTCAAAGACCATTTCTAGTGGCTCCAACTAATGTTAGAGTGATGCAAACAAATCCAATTATCACTTAACATTAAGAAGCTCATTTTTGCTACACCTATAGGAGTATTATTGGGACATGTTGTATGCAAGGAAGGCATAAAAGTCAAATTAGCAAAAATAAAAGTTATATGCTTCATATAAACACACCAATAAACCCCAAGAAGGCTATAATTATGTTGGGGCACATAGGACAATACCGAAAATTTATTAGGAACTACTCTAACAAGACATTTCCCTTGGAAGCATGATTAAGATTAAATGTGGAATTCCGCTGGACCTTAGAGTGTGAATAGTTGTTCGTGTTGCTTAAAAGGAATTTAGTTGAAGCTATAATATTTAGATTCCATAACTGGTCGAATAAATTCCATGTCCACATTGATACTTCAGGTATTCCAATTGATGTAATACTCACCCAACTAGGAGATGATGGGCTCGATCACCCTAATGTGTATGCGAGTAAAAAACATAATAAAGTTGAATGAAACTATTCGACCACTGAACGTGAAGCATTGGGAATGACATTTTCATTACAAAAGTATCATCACTACATGTTTCCAAACTTGTTTATTTTCTATATAGATCATCAGGCTCTCAAGCACCTCATAAAAAAACCCCTGCACCATGGTCATGTATGACAATAGATTCTATTATTTCAAGAATTTGAATTTTCCTACTATGACCTATCAATTTGAGTGTGGAACCCGACCACCTTTCTCATATTGAAAATAGAGAAGACACAACAAACATCGAAATTGAACTCCCTGCCACACATACTTTTAGAGTCGAAGTTATATCGATCAAATTAGTAGATATTGTAGAATTCCTAGAAGAGGGTTAGGCCCAAACAGAAACATCAGAGAAAACGAGAAATATTCTAATAATGAAAGCATCATCATATACATTAATAAATGGGTACTGGTAATATCCCCCAAGTATTAAACTTTATTTCTAATAATTTTGAAAAGACTATTTTATTTCTGAATGTGATTGGCAGACAAGGAATATGCCAATCGGTCCTTGGAGGACAAATGTAACTGAAACGTTTTGCTTGTAATAAAAATATGAATGATAGGTACATCCATGTTGAATGAGGAGACTATGCATGTGGGAGTGGGGGACGTGAAGGGTCATTCTCAGAACAATTGCACCGAGCGTGGGAATGCCAGTATGGTGCTAGACCCACCTTGGGGAATCAAGAGGTAGTGGAGCGGAAATTCTCGGGGGGAATTGGTCGTTAGCTACAAAGGACCTAGGAAAACCAAAAAGGATAAATAAGGAATCAAATGCTAGGAGGCGGGATACTGCTGAGTGTGTTGGAACAAGGAATACTTGTTGTGTGAGCACTCTGTGTTAGGCAAGTTATTTCTCACTAGAGAACTGGACTGATTTTGACTATCACCACTCTTGGCATGCATAGTTTAGCTCGGTGGTGATTGAGGATAGAGTGATATGTGCCTAATAAATGGTTCGGTGGAACATGGATGTTCTCTTTTCATTGCAGCTCATTTTACAACAGTTTCCATTACTGAGTATTGTTTCTGCAAACTGATTGAGCTCAGGGTATGTTTGTTTATGTTAAAGATGTGTTTTAATGTCAATACAATGATGAAATATCAACTTATATTTAATGATGCTTATGAACCGGTATGATGTTAGAATGATTGTGCCTTGGATTTGATGAAATGGAAACCCAAGTGGTGGATTGTTGTTAAGTACGGTGTTATTTTCTTACTGTATGATTTCTCTGATTAAGGAGCTTAGGCGCGTCGATGGATGTATGAATGTATGTTTTCCTTGTTGTTGTAATAAGAAGATAATGCCTTGGGTTTGTTGATAAAAGTAATGCTGTGAAATGTGTGTGTTTTCTCATATGAGTATCCTCTGGTCGTTCTTCGGTTCCACATTGTTTTTCTCCGAAATGTACTACTCTTATGATTCCATGCCTTGGTATATCATATTTAGATAGAATGATACATGCTTTTAGTCATTTCTAACCTTAGCCGAACCGCTACGTTTAGCCATCCCGACCTATGGCCTCTCTAATGCTCAATAAACGGTGGACTCCTATGAGAACAAGCTAAGATGTAATAAATGTTTTGTGCACATCTCTGGTGTTAACTTCCCTGCTAGTTGATCTTGTGAAATTTTCAAGGATCGTCAAATCTAGATCGACGGTGGACCTCAAATACCAAAAGGTAGGTGGTATAAATATTTAACGCACATCATCGTTGTTAACTTCCCTGCTAGTTAAGCCTACGAATTTTCTGAGGACTGTTAGATCTAGATTGATGGTGGACCTCAAATACCAAACGGTGAGTGGTATAAGGATTTCGCACACATCATCGTTGGTAACTTCCTTGCTAGTTGAACCTGCAAAATTTCTGAGGACCGTCATATCTAGATCCATGGTGGACCTCAAATACCATAAGGTAGATTGTATAAAGATTTCGCGCACACCAGGATTTTATTATCTTGTGCTAGTTCTCACCACAAAATGGCTCACAGTTATTGATCTTCTCTGATATCTATCTTTGTTGTTGATCATAAAGGTGTTTTATCCACGATCACCTCTGGTTCCCAACGCTTATCTCAGGAGTTAGTTTCTTTTAGTGGAATTGTTCTCAGCGGTATATCTGTCGATCTCGGCCACAAATCTATCGAAGATACACATCCTTTAAGCCTTCTCTAATCTTTGTTGAATTGATCACCGCAAGGCTCAATTCTCTCTACAACATGAATATTATCGTTGCAGATCTACAAAATTTAGAGTTGAGCTATTTAGCAGGATTTATCGTTGTTGATGAAAGTATGGTCTACTGAATGGGTGTGTATTCTTTTGATGTTGTTTTCTTTGGTTATGTAGTGTATTACTGGTATGTTACACCGACTGTGTCGATTCCCTGCATTGGGTTTTGTCATTCTCCTAGGAGAAGTACTCTTGGTCTATTGGGAATGGTTATGACTGCTTGGAATGCACATACTCTACCTTTCAATCCACTATCACTGGTAGGTTATTTAGTTTCTGGAATTGGACACCGCCGCTCTATTTGAATGACTTGTATTTGGTCTTTTGGGTTTCTTAATGGTGTCACAATGATTTTGAAAAGAGTTACGTGCGTACTATATGTTTTTCCTAGATTTAACACCCACTCTATTAGTTCCCTATGGGAGGACTAGAGCTTTCTCTGGGTTGAACCATCCCAATTTTAATGGAGTTCAAGTATAATGCTTATACGCATTCTATGGTTATCCTTAAACTATGCCTTATGTTTTCTTATGACTGTACTAGATGGGTTGATTACTTGTTGACGATTCAAGAGAGTTTACTGTGGTAAATGTCCTTACACTTTACATCAATTTATGCCTTTTACTCTCCAATACATATTTCTTATGATCCAAGAGGGTAGATACCTAGCGAAAAGAGTCAAAATGTGGCCTGTTAAGGAAAATTAACTAAGTAGGTTTCTGCACTCCAAAATCCACCTGTGAAGGGAGGGAGTCAGAAGTCAGAAGGAGGGAAAATGAGAAGGAAAAAGAAGGTAGGATTTCCATGATCCACAATTCGCATAGCGAAAAGAAGAAAACATAAAATAAAAGTAAAGTTGTAAGGATGCTAAGATTCCCACGATCCATGATCTGCATAGTGGAAGAGGAAATGTTATGCTATGAGGAAGGTAAGATTTCCGTGATCCATGATCTGCATAGAGGAAAGTGAAAAGCAGAAAGGAAAGGAAAAGTTATAAGGAAGGTAAGATTTCCACGATTCGTGATCCATAAAGAGGAATGTGAAAAGCGAAAAAGAAAGGTTAAGTGGTAAAGGAGTTAAGATTTTCCATGACGCGCATAGTGGAAGGCGGAAGTGTGGATAAATGATTTTGACGGATGTTAGGCTTTCGATTCTAAAGTCCACAGCAAAATGAGGGAGGTAGGAATGCAGAAAGCAAAATTCGGAAGGGTCAGATTCAATGTGGCAACAACCTTTTTGGGTGCAGAAGTGGATTTAATTACAGAAGTTAATATTGGTTATTTTTAATATCTTAAGGTTGAATGTTTATATAGATTATTGCCAAAATTCATGTGAAGGAAATTATACTTAATTTTTTGTTTATATATGCATTTTTTAACAGGACTGGGGTATGTTACAAATGGTATAAGAGCGATAGGTTTCAACCCTGTCGCCTTTTGGGGAACATCTAGTTCTGCTGCATTATGAAAAAATTTGTTCTAAAAATTTTGGTATTTGAATGTTTTGTGTACAAACAAGAATAGTTCTGTAACATGATAAAACGATGGCCTCACAAAATGATCATGAGAATATACCTGAAGAAGATACATGAGTATCTCACCCAACGTAACCAGAACAAGAGCATTCTGAAGCTAGCCAGGTACTCAAAGCCCATGAAGAATCTGATAGTGGAATTATAGAGCTTCATGGCAGAAAATGAATAGCTAAAAAAGGCTTAGGAAAAACAACAGGAGCTCAATGAGATATTATTACAAACCTTGCAGGAAAGGAACAATGGGGAAAAAACACCAGCAAAAGCAAGAACGGACCCGAAATTAGAAGATAATGCAGAAAGAAAAGACAGTTCCTCCTAGGAAACTCAAAAGTATGGAAATAAAGCCTAAACAATGGGTAAGAGAAAAGTGGACTACCTGGAAGGAGAATTCAAGAAAATTAAACCCACCCGTTTTGATGGGGAATCAAGGTATGGAGAAGAAGTGGAAGCTTGGTTGTTGGATATTAAAAAATACTTTCAGATATACAACTACTCAAACAACATGAAGGTAGGGATGGTAGTTTACAACCTGAAAGGAAAGGCCAGTATTTGGTGGATGGACCTAAATATATCCCATGGATTAAAAGAAAAGAACTTGGAATGGTCAGAGTTTAAGAAACTCTTCAAGAAGTAGTATTTATCAGAAAGATATTATGAAAGGAAGACCAAGGAATTCTATGAATTGAAACTTGGTGAAATGACCATGGAGGACCTCATCAATAAATTTTTAGAGATGATATGTTTTGTGCCATACATTAAATAGGAAAAAGTAAAATTCCAACGATTCTTAAGCTTCTTTCCACAGTCCTACAAGATCGGATTGAATTTGATAACCTTAAGGCTCTAGATGAAGTGTTAAGAAAAGAAAGACTATGCTTTGAGTAGTATAAACAAAGGAATGACCTCTCCAAAACCGGGAAGGACAAGAAGCAAGAAAATTTCAACCACCCGAAGAAGGTATTCCAGCCACCACCCTTCAGAAACACGCCAAACAATCCTCAAGGAAATTCGTACAACAAAAATGGACAGTTTCAGCGTAAGGACAATAAACCTGTGCAACTTGGACCAAAAGGGGCTGCTGGAACCCCTAAAGAACCTTTGAAGCATTGGGAATGCAAAGTTCCCCACGTACGAAGGAAATGCCCACTCCTCGTTGAATCCAACAATACTGTACACAACCTGCAAGAAGATTCCATTATGGGAAAAATTGAGAAGAGTTTCCACCGAATTATTGCAGCTCTTGAAGATCAACAGGTAGATCATCAATCTGTAATCGTAGAGATTGAAGGTACTATATCTAACTAAAATCTCTCTGTATTAATTGATCCAAGTGATCATTTAAGTTACATCACTCCTAAAATGATGGGGAACTGTCATCTCACCAAGGTAAGGCATGCAAGGCCTTGGTTAGTCCAATTCGCCACTGAAGCAAAAATAAAGGTAACTGAGTTTATTGCTAATTGTGAAATTTCAATACAGGATCATGTAACTAGGATCAATTTGAATGTTTTTCCTTTAGATTCATATGATATGATTATTGGCATGGACTGGTTAGAAAAGTATAAAGTAGTACTAATTTGCTTTGATAAAACCTTTACATATGTAGCTGAAGGTTAAATTGTTAGGAAGGTAAATTGTTTTAGTAATCCTATTTCTTTAAGGGAGATATCGACCTTGCAATTGAGGAAGTGATTGAGGAAGGGTTGTAAGCTCTATGCAGTAAAGGTTGCTAACCTACTCCTTAAGGAAAACCAAACACCTGTAAGGGACCACCATGTGTTAAATGAATTCATGGATGTGTTCCCATAAGAGATAGTTGTACTGCCCCTCAAAGAGAAATAGATTTGTCCATTGAAATCATACCTGGGTCTACTCCAGCATCCAAAGTTCCATATCGAATGAGTATCCCTAAGTTAATTGAGTTAAAAATCCAATTACAAGAACTACTAGATAAGGGTTATATTAGGCCTAGTGTATCAACTTGGGGATCCCCAATCTTATTTGTCAAAAATAAGGATGGGACTTTAATACTGTGCATAAACTACACACAACTAAATAAAGTGACCATCAAAAACAGGTATCCTCTGCTTCAGATCAATGATCTGTTTGACCAAGTAGGGGGAGAAAAATTCTTCTCCAAGCTGGATTTGAGGTATGGTTACCACCAGATCAGGATTAAGGAAGAATATGTTAACAAAACAACTTTTAGGACCAAATATGGGAATTACGAATTCGTAGGAATTCCTTTTGGCTTGACTAATTCCCCTGCTACGTTTATGTGTTTGATGAATACCATATTTAATAAGTATTTGGATCAGCTCATGTTAATTTTCATTGGCAATATCCTGATCTACTAGAGGACAGAAGAAGAACATGAACACCATTTGAGAATCATACTACAGACACTCAGAGACCACCAGTTGTATGCTAAATTTGAGAAGTGTGAATTCTTCAAGAAATAAATTTAATACTTAGGACATGTCATCTCCAAAAAAAGGATTGTGGTAGATCCGCAGAAGATAAAGGAAATTTTGGAATGGTCTGTGCCTAAGGATGTCGCTGACATTTGATCTTTCATGGGACTCATTGGGTACTACCGGAGGTTCATCCAAGGGTTCTCAAAGATATCCTATCCTATTACTTCCTTATGAGAGAAAGGGGGTAAATTTTGTATGGTCTGTAAAGTGTCAGGAGAGCTTTGAAAATTTAAAAGGACTATTAACCATGGAACTGATCCTGAAGGTGGTTGACCCCTATAAAGACTACACATTATGTATTGATGCTAGCAAGGAGGGATTGGGGGGACTACTATCGCAAGAAGGGCATGTGGTATGTTACGAATCTCGCAAGTTTAAGGATCATGAACATAATTATGTAGTGCATGATCTAGAATTGGCAGCATTAGTACATGCCTTAAGGATGTGGCATCACTAACTGCTAGGGAAAATTTCCTTTTATTGACAGATAACACCTCTGTAAAGCATTTGTTTACCCATCGTGGACTCAATGCCATACAAGAAGGATGGATGGCCTTCTTAAGCGAATTCGACTTTGAAGTGAATTATATCAAAGTAAGGAAAATAAAGTGGCTGATGCACTCAGCCGAAGACCATGTTTACCTCCGATTCAAGCCCAAAAAGAGCTCCCTAAAACTGGGAAGTTGCACCAAATTAGCACCACGATTCTGTGGACCCTTCCAAATCTTGGAAAGGATTAGACCCATGGCATACAAGATGTCTCTTCCAGAAAACTTAAGAATTCATAATGTTTTTCATATTTCATTACTAAAGAAATATGTGTATGATTCCACTCACATCATCGATTGAAAGGTGGTACAGGTGGAACCAGAGGGTGAATTCCAAGTGGAACCTATGCACATTTTGGACAGGAAAGAAACTATGCTTCGAAACCAAGTCATCGCTCAGGTTAAGGTGAAATGGAAGAAATTTATCCCGGAGGAGGTGACCTAAGAATTAGAAGATTCCTTATGAAAGAAGTACCCAGGCCTGTTTCCTGATAGTATGGAAGATGAATAAGAACACTATGGACAGTGTTACATTAAGGGGGGAATGATGTAATACCCCCCATGTATTAAACTTTATTTGTAATAATTTTGAAAATAATATTTTATTTTTGAATGTGATTGGAAGACCTGGAATATGCCAATCAACCCTTGGAGGAAAAATGTAACTAAAACGTTATGCTTGTGATAAAAATTCGAACGATAGGGGTAGCCATGCTGAATTAGGAAACTATGCATGTGGGAGTGGGGGATATGAAGGGTCATTCTCATATCAATTGCACTAGGCATGGGAACACCAGTATGGAACTAGACCCACCCTAGGGAATCAAGAGAAAGTGGAGCATACATTCCTAGAGGGAATTGGTCGTTAGCTGCAAAATACCTAAGAAAAACAAAAAGGATAAATAAGGAAGCATATGGTAGGAGGTTGTTATATTTTCTTACAATCTGATTAGATTATCTAGGATCTTCATATGAAAGAATAACAAGTAAAAAAAAATGCATAAGATATAAAATATACACAAGACACAAATATTTTCATCGGGGAAACCATAAAGGAGAAAACCCCACAAACTTGAGTCAGAATAGTAAGATGATCAAAATCAGTAATAAGAAATGTTCATCATCTATCTTTCTCTCCTCCTCTGACTGTCTCTCTCTCTCTCATGCACCTTAGAGAGTGTGTAAGGTGTGTATAAATGAGGGAGAACGCCTCCCTATTTATACCTTTTCAAGTCACTGGCCAAATATAATACTCGAGCCTACATGTCATCTCACATGGGGCCCACTTCTCCTAGAGAGACCACAATTACGTATTACATGCTAGTTACATTGGGGACTATTGCCACGAATTGCAACGGAGGTTTTACCTCAAGGTATAGACACAATTTAGACATACCGTAAAGCGGTAACACGCATCCCCAATGGGGGTACAACAACATACAATGATAATATACATCAGAATATCTTCTGAAGTTACAAATGCATCAAAATTCCCTCTTAACTAGGAATATGTTCTCTCTCTACACATTCATCAACACATCTAGTCAGGTCTTCCATGCATCATCATCATTACAGAGTCATAGAGTCTTCATTATAGTTGTTTCCATCATCTTCTTATAATTTGTTCATCATCCCATACTATCTTCCATCAGAAGTTTCTACAGTGCCATCCCTTTTCATGTTCGATGTAGGCCTAGCCCTTTTCTAGGTATTCATCATCTCTGGGAGCAAGCCATCAAATAGGTACATCTCAAGACTTATTATATGCCTCTTGCAAAACTTACAGGATCTCCCAGGACTGATTATATGCCACTGCAAAACCTGAAGATGCATCCTAGGAGGGATTACATGCCTTGCAACACCTGTGTACCTTATTTTTACCTCATCATATTCATATCATCTCGGCTTCACACGGAGCACAACCCATATACACATAACACAAAACTCACATTCATCGGCATGGTAGGACAAGCCTACTACCATCCGGGAAAAGGCTTCCAACACTTACATCCACTGGCATGGTAGGACACACCTACTACCATCTGGGAAAGGATCGAACAATTACATCCACCGGCATGGTAGGAAACACATACTACCATCCGGGAAAGGCTCCAGCACTTACATCCACCGGCATGGTAGGAAAAACCTACTACCATCCAGGAAAGGTTGTACACTTACATCACGACCATGGGAGGCCTATCCTACCACCATGTCGGAAAGGATCATGTGTATTTACATCTTTCGGACTCGTCACTTCCCCTTGGAGGGAACCTCAATATGAAGAACACCAAGATTCTCTCTGAAGTATTCAAGCTTCACTCTAGCTATTTCTAGCATAGAATCATATCAGGACTGATTATTTCCAAGGATAACATGTGAGGTTCCCCGGGACTGATTACATCCAAGGAAAACCTATCAGACTGATTACGTATAAGAAACCTATGAGCTTCGCCAGGATTTTGTGCTCAAACAACCTGTCTCATAGGCTATGTTATAAATCATCACTCCCTCTTTCAAGAGATCTCGATCTGGATCACATACTAGAGCTTCACTGCTCCTCTCTGCATCATACAAAAATTCAGGTCAGATCAATCAAATCAAAAATTAGTTTTCAAAGAAACATACTACCTCATAAATAACTAAGCAAGTGGAAACATATTTTTCCTTGGCTCTACTTAGCACCATGCAGGACTGCATCCTGCCAAACCAGTAGGCCATACTTGATCTAAAACTAAAGAAGAAACCCAAGTTTCTCTTCTTCTTAGTGGTGCCACCAATCCGAATCAACATAACCATGCAGGTTAGTCTTCTGATTCATATCATACTCATACTTGATCCCATACTCAATTGTACCCGTCATGTACCTCACTGTATGCTTTGAAACTAGGTGAGCATGTCTCGGATCCGTCAGGAACTCCCTCGGTTTGTTCATAGAAAAGCATAAGTATGGACTTGTGTTCGTCAGGAACATTAATGAACAAATCATCTGACGATACATCATGGGATCAACTGGCTCTAATGAAGAATCACACAAAGTACCTTCAAGTTTAAAGCCATGGGTGTGGCTATTGCATTGTAGTCCATCATTCCGAACCTCTTCAGGATCGCTACTGTATACTTCCATTGACCAAGGAAGACTCCATGTATACTCCACCATACCTCCATGCCTAAGAAGTAGTGCATCATCCCTAGGTATTTCATCTCGAACTCTGTATCAAGTCTCCTCCTTGCATCTTTAATGAGTTTATGTTTTCCTGTCAAGAACAGGTCATCGACATATAACAAAAGCATCACTCGTATTCCACCTTCAAACTTGAAGTAAAGGTTGAAATACGCTTTACTCTCAGTAAAGCCTAGGTCTATCAGTAAGTTGTCCATCTGCTACAGTCACTCCCTCTGAAGCCGAGCATCATTCTCCCTATGACTTCTGTACTCTATGTATTGAAGCGTTATGTACTGGAGTGACAAGTAGCTTCCTTTGCTACTAATATTCTAGGTATTGATCTAGGGTCACTAGATACCAAGATCCTTTATATTGAACTTTGTTGAAATGTTCTTCTCGCACCCATATGTGAGCTTGTCAAACTCTATAGGCTTTCATCTTCAATATTGTAGCAAAGGTTAAGATCTTCATCACTCTAGGTGATCTTCAAGCTCCTTATGTAACTGTATGTTTCATCCCATGGGTGCCTTCTGAGCTCGTAAAAGGACTTCTTTAATTTGCACACATGAGTCTACTTGTCATGTGTCTCAACTCCCAGTCGCTTCTCTATGTATACTTCCTCCTTGACTACACCATTCAATAATGTTATCTTGATGTCAGCTGATGTATCTCCCATCTCATACTTGTACGTATGGATATTATGGAAGTGTACCACATCACTGGTGAAAATGTCTCTTCATAGTCTGTGCCTTGTTTCTGTGAGAAGCCTCATGCTACAAATATTGTCTTGTATCCGATGATGCTGCCATCTACGGTATGCTGGGTCTTGTAGATCCATATGGAAGACACTAAGGAATTCCCTTCAGGTCTCAACGTCGCATCCTAGACATCATTATTCTTGAACTGGTACTCTTTGATCATAGTCTCCTTCCCTTTCTTCTTGTCTACTTCTTCATATATTGAAGGCTCTGCATCAATGATGTCACTCAACAGTGTCACATAACTAGAGTGTGTTTGAGGCCTCTTTCTTTCTTTGGAGCTCTCATCATACTATTGTTCATCTTGGATTATTTCTCGTGCCCAATGTGGTATTCATCTCTTGAGGTCGATCTACCATTATCTTTATATTCTTCTGAAGCTCTTTCTTTCGCTATGGTGTCTTTGACCCGGGAAGCTTCAGGTTCCTCTTCTGAACTGTCGTTACTCGTTCTTTGGAATGATCTACAAGTCAAGTTCATTTGCACTTAAAAACTTAGTGTAGGGTGACCAATCTAACATTTAAACACATTATCATACATCCCACATAACAAAATATATCAACAAGGCATTCATTTTGATCACTAAATTAAGTTACTTGTAGTTCACTCATCTTCTACATACATGTTGACTTCTAAATCCTCAATTCTACTACCTACATTGCACATTAATTTTTAAGTCCTCATGTTTAATGCATACATTACAAATTAATTTCTAAATCCTCATTGCTATTGCTTACATCAAAGAAATGTGATTAACACTTTTAATTCATTTTTAACAAAAGTAATCACTAAATAAACCTACTAAAATCTTCCACTTCATCGTAAACAACAACCATCATTGCATCACATATGTTTTATTATTTACAAAGTAAAAGAAATACATATTTCAAACTTACGAAACATCCATGTTTTATTTTTATATAATATATATTATAAGATTTTACCAAAACAAAAGAGATACATATAAACATCCATATTTTATTTTATAATAACAATACTAATAATGGTAATAATAAAAAACAACCTCTCTTTAGATTTTGATTTGAAATGACCTCTTTCCATACAAATATATGAAGATTTTATAACAAGTGGTGCACGATAAGATGGTATGGAGTTTTTATAACTATGCATCCTACATATGGTCGATTTTAACTACAAACCTTCTGATTGAAAACAAAAATATCAATATACACGTTTTCTGAAAAAGAAATTGGAAGCATAAGCTTTTTGATCTTTAGAAATTCTTTGTATGAAGACCTAAAGCCATATGATGTATAAAGACCTAAAGCCATATGATGTATAAAGACCTAAAGCCATAGCGAGTCCCTTTGACGGATACACAACCTATAGATACCTAAAGCTATGCACTTAGAATATACTTTAACAAGCTTCTACCGTTCATTCCATGCACAAATTATGACAATCTCTTTCATGTATACCTTATATTATTCCATGCACAAATTATGACAATCTATTTCATGCATACCTTATAAACTATTATATAGATCAGATCAATTGTAGCAAAAACAATTTATTTGAGTTAGTCTACATAAAATTTTGACGTATACCAAGCTTATTCTATTGAAAAAATTTAAAATATTTGTGAATATTGAAACTAACTATGACTTGTATTTTGATGCATGGAAGCTTAGCTTGTGCTTACTCAACTAACATGCCAAGTGGTGACCATGTCTAGATATCTGAAATCCATGGCAGGAAGGGTTTGAAAGAATCAAACCAGAGTGTGTTCAATGTAATGTGGGATGGGGTTGTTTAGTATGGGAGAATCCTTGTCAATAACACATGTGCGCTTTGTGTCAGACCCCTTGGTGAGATTCCCTCGGCTCTGGTGTGCACTGCCAAGAAGGTGGTGAGTTGATCAATAAAGATAAAGAAGAGGAAAATCCTATTAATGAAGCAAGGCATAGTTAGTTGGCAATAGTGTTGGTGACATAGGGCGTTGTGAGATGAGTCGATGGCAGTGGCTGTGATATTAGCAGGTTGTGGTGGTGGTGGCGATGGTCGTGATATTAGCAAGTTGTGGTGGT
>LPNX010237549.1:304067-350046 GCA_001517045.1 Pseudotsuga menziesii | reverse complement strand
ATATATATATATATATATATATATATATATATATATATATATATATATTTACACACACACAGAGATAGATACCTACGAGTTGATCTTAAAACTCTATGCGCCTACCCTCCACGCTGCAGCCTTTTTATTTATTTTTCTCACAAACATTGTGCTGGGTTCTTTCTGAAATGGTTTATTTTCCAAAAAGGGTTGCTTTCTTCTAGATTTATATCATAGTAATTTTCCAAGGAGTGTGAAGCCATTGGCATTAGTACCTACATGTGGTTTGTTTTATAAAGTTAGAACTTATTCCCATATGGATTCTTGAGCATGGTCATTACAAATCGATGGGTGCATTTTTGGGAGTTATTTAGTTTCTGGGTTTTATAAACATAGATGCGATCTGCGAGTAGTAATCCAAGAATGGTTAGGGTAGTATAAAAACCCCTGCCATAGCCTGATAACGGAAACGAATATATATTGTAAATGCTCTCAGAGGGAGAGAGTTTATGGCAATGATGTTATTGCTGATTGTAATTTCTAATGAAGGTATTTGTAAATGCTCTCAGAGGAAGAGAGTTTACAGCAATTATGATATTGTAGATTGTAACTTTTAAATGAATCTAATGTCAGCAGATGTGACACCATTTTGGTGGACGTAACCCCGAGGTTGGGGTGAACCACATACATCTTTGTTCTATCGTCTTTTCATGTGTCTAAATGTTTTCTTTTACCTTTCCTACGTATGTTTTATGTATCTATGATAGATGAATGGATGAATGTTTGTAACGATATGCCTTTGGTGTGATTGGAAGTGCTCCTCAGTATGATTCATTACTTAGAAAATAAGCAATCAGTAATCTGTTACTGTTAGTTGAAAATGGAAGTGTTTTCTCCAATATGTATACGTCTTCTTGTCCTCCATAATAAGCATACATATTATACAGGAACTGAATGGGAGGTGTAGTGCCATGTAAGAATTAAAGTATGTTACAATCATACAAACAGATAAATCAAAAGGAAAGTTATTACCCCATGCACAATGTTCTCTTTACATGTGTTTGAATAATTACGGAAATGATGCATATTATGTTTCAGCAGTGACTATTAAAATGGTTAGCTCTTTAAAAGTTTAGACAAACCATCCTTGGCTTATGGTGATGTTAGTATATACCTCAAGGGTAGTTACTTAAGAGTCCCATTATTTAATTGCAGATCAATTATGCTATAATATGGTTAAAGCAACTGAAGTAGGTAATCAGATGCATATGAATGTCTCTCTACTGAAATCAAACCTTTTCAACCGCAAACCTTATGTTGTCACTAAGATTAGTATTTGCACCATAAATAAAGATGTATTACATCATAACTTCAAGGTAAGGCCTCCCTTGGAAAACCACTAATCTAAAGAAAGATGATACTCCATGAAAGATTTTGCCATCGCCTTAGGACTTATGTATATGTGTGTCTTAAGTCATGAAAGAATTACTTAATCATATGTATAAGCTTTCTTGGCTTATGTTATAAACATTGATCTCGACATAGTGGATGCAATTTGCATGTTCGACTAATTTTAGAGAAGAACGAATTTCGAATTGTCAAAGGATTATTTTACAATACATGTAGTTTGACTTGTTGAACATGCTCCTTTGAAACGACTTTTAAAATCTGTCACTAAAAGGATAGACTCTTTTTGCAGTAACAACGAAGTATAATTCTTGTACTTTTCACACATAACTTCTTTGAGGTATGAGGGGTACATTACAATGGTCTGCATAAATCTGCGGGGTTCTAGCTATGTCCTCTATGGTTGGTTCTTCTTGTAATTTGTGCAAGACCCCATTGGTCTTTTTCTTACAATATTGGGCATAATGAGGCATGTTGCATTTCCAGCGCTTGATTGGTATAAGGGTAGAATTCGCTCCCCCAGCTGCTACTGGCTTGTTAGCATTTGGATTTGGTGCGTATGGTTTCGTACCTGATTTGTTGAATTATTGTTTACTGGAAAACTGTTGTTTTGTTTCTTGTATGGGAGTGGGTTAAACCTTGGTTTGTGGTTGTCAGAGAATTTCTTAGACCTATCTATGTTTCTCTTCATGTTCTCTTTCCTTAGTTGTCCATGCTCATAGCATAACCTAGCTTTGTGCAATGTGGTGTCCAAGGTTTTAGACATGTCGAACTCAATTCTTTCCCAAAAGTTGGGAGGGAGACATCCTAAAAATTGCTGGATTTTTACCTTTTCGTCCTTGATGTATGGTACATAATGTAAACGATCTAGAAATTTGTTAATAAAAGCATCCATAGTCATGGATCCTATACGTAGCTCTTAAAACCCTTTCACTTTTCTATCGAAGAACCTTTACGACATATATTTTTCTTGAAATATTTTTTGAAAGTTACTCCAGTCTATTTCTATTAGCTCATCTTTCTTGCTGTGTTTCAAATCTCTTCACCATCTTGCTTCTTTTCCATTTAAATTATAGATTGCAAGTCAAGCCTTCATCTCGCTTGAGTAGTTATGAACTCAGAAATATTTTCTCATGCCCAATAGCCATTCTTCAACTTTCTCCCCCGTGTTTACTTCACCTTCATAGGTCAGGGTTCTTATTTTTCTAAACTCCCCCTGAATATTGGCATCGCTTCTTTGTTTCTTTTTGCATGGAGAAAAAGAGTTATCACTGGAAGGACTGTGATGATCTCCTTTTGGATATTCATGGGTACATTCCTCTTTTTCTTATTCTCTTGGGCTACTGGAACGTTTATGGTAATGTTCTCTTTTTGAACTGTTTTTGGAATGAGTGGGTTTCCCCTATGCATTTCCTCCCATCATATTTCTCAATAATGCTTCATTAATGGCTTGCTATTCCTTTCTCTCATCCAGACTATCTTCTATGAAAATTTGCAATTATTCTTGAAGATTGTGTATGGTATTCAAAATATTAGAATTTAGTTTCGCCACCAGTTCTACTTCCTGAGTGGGGGTGTTCACCTTTCCTTGTCGGTTGTCATCTTCTTCAGTGTTCATGATCTGAACTGTTCTGTAAAAATTCCTGTATTTGCACAAATTTTAATAACAAGAAAATTTATGTTAGTTAACAATATTTAAAAACAGAATTTATTTTCTTTACAACGAATGTTTGGTATGCATATTGGTCTCTTAGTGTTGAAACTAGGCTCTGATACCACTTGTAATGTCCCCAAAAATTGAAAAAAAATATTATTAGGCTAGTTAAAACTACCTATTCTGTACATTATTGAACTTGCGGAATGTGTTGTACTCTATTGTACTGCTGATTTGTCATAAGGTGTTCTTACGTCCTACTTCCTTACTTTCGGTTATGATTATTACTATGTTTACTTATAATGCCATAATGTTGATTATTATGCTATTATTATGGTTATGCATTGTTGTGTATGTTAGATGCTTTGATTTTGTACTACATTTTTATTTTGCATGTGATTACTGTTGTATACATGGTTCCAACTTGACTTTGTTTTGGAACCAAAGTGGGTGGAGTGGTTGGACTAGTTCTCCCATGTAACTTCCTGAGAGGTAAAAGTTTCTACTTGTCTAGCGGGCTTAGTTAGTTCTGTTGAACTAATGCACTCTTATCATGTTTACAAGTAGGGTACTTAGCTACCGAAAACTTGTTATGGAGTGTTGAACGTTTGATCGCTCATACTCGTACATGCCGCTAGTGACATCTATTAGTTGTTATTATTGTTCTTTACAGATTTGTGTTAGTGACAAGGTCAATACCACACCTATTATTGTATGACACAAACTTGGTAGTTTAATGGCACTTATTATCCATTGTGTAATTGCTATCAACTGTTAATACCCTAGCAATTTTGTAATATATGTTTAATTTTTTAAAAGCAATAACATATGCTTTAATTTTATGTTTTTACGGGTTCATAAATCTTTTGTTAAAAACAAAACTTGTCTTTATGCTTAACAACATATCATGGCATATTACATATGCGATGGTCTTAGGCTTAGAGCCTAAAGAGTTTGATGAGCATAGTCCTAAGGTGTAAAATCTATCGTATGTGATGTATGTGATTACTTAAGACTTGTATTAAACTTGAGGGTGGCGAGTTTAAACCATTGCACATGGAGTTTATAAGTTTGCATGAAATGGAGGCATTCGATATTGTTGCACATAAGAACTATAGAGAAGTGGGTTTGGGGGTCATTAATGGACAGCAAGTTAGTGCCTTTAATGCACATTGGAAATTGTGGAACCCCAACATACGGCTTGGCTCCACGACAGGGTTTGGTCATTTGCAGTTTTGTTGCTTTCCCTTTACGTATGCGCAGTATGGAGAATGTGACCTCCAGGATAATGACAGGTAAGGTATCGTTTTGGTTTTGTAGCATGTTGTTGGTTTGTAGCTTAAATCACGATTTCATACTTCTCATTATCATTATCGTGTTGTGGTTGCAGGTTACAGGTATGGTGAGGACGGGCATGGTTCTTAGTTTGAAAACAAGCCATGGGCAAAGCCATACCTTACGGTAAGCCTGTTAACAAGTCTTCACTTGTCACCTTTTGTCTTTCTAGTTGAGACTGATTTTTAACTCATCGTTGGTTGGGGTTTTCTTGAGTCTGGTTCCAATAGATGTGTTTGAGTTTGGGGTTGACTGTGTCTGGAATAACTCTACATTTTTTGGGCAGCAACAGACTTGGGGTTTGTTGTGGGGTTTTGATGGCCTTCGGGCCTGAGCTTGTAATGTAATGGAATGTATTATAAAAAGGTGATTTTAGCAGCGGAGGGAACCTTGGTACCCTTGACAGGGTTCATGTATATTTTATACTTTGTATTTTGATTTATGTTATGTGAACTGGAAGCACCATTGCTTACAATGATGCAATGGCCAAAGGAAACAACTATGTAAACTTGATTATGGATTTATAAGACTATTTATAAATGTATGCTGCATTGATGTCATTAAATTCCTGTGTTTTGATTTCATGGTTAATATACCTGTGTTTTATATTGCATTCGCCTTCATTGGTTATATTAGTTAAGTGGATGATTAAACAGTCAGCACTGATGGATTTTGAGGCCACGTCATGAATGGTGTTGGAACTCACCATCGTAGCTACAATAGCATAGATGGGTGCATACTTAATGTTTTATTATTTAATGTGTATTTAAAAACAAATGAAAATAAGACCATGGGTGGAAACCCTACGTGGAAAAACTTTGTTGTAGGTTGTTTCATTGACACGGATAAGCATTCAAATAGTTATTTTTAGTTTGTCGTTGATTATTTATGGGGCCGAGGATATGGATTACAATGTATGTGAAATTTAAGGGTCTTGCGATCTCTATGCAAAGAATTAGTTTAATATTTACAGCGCGCATACAAAACTGTGTATAGCGTGGATTTATATAATGTAAAAAGACTCTATAGGATTCGATCTTGGGTCATTGTTTATTATAATGAGGTTTTATAAATTGATTACTGTGTATTGAATGATCTTGGGGTTTTTAATATAATGGGAATTTTGTTTTATGCTATGCAAATTGGCATTTGAAATGTCCATGGTATTCAATCATGGGATTTCTTATTTAAGTATATTGTTTGTAAATTAACATTGTAATGATACTGTGGTTATTATTACATGGTTGGTGTAGGTATTATTATGACATGCGATTTTTGTTTATGTGGATTTTAATATTATAGGGTTGGAATTGTTATTTAAGCCACGACTTCATAATGTTAATAAAGTTATTATTGTTTATACTTCGTAGAAGTAAGTAGTATAGATAGTATAAATCGTGGACCATTTGTAGGGTCTTGATTGCTTGATCTGTTAATTGGTTTATGATAATCTTTATTTATACAAACCTAGAAAAGGTCTTCGCTGGTTCTTATCTTAGTNTATATATATATATAAGTAGTATACTAGTTAGTTTCTTGTTATTATAATTTGTTAATAGTAATTAAGTCTAGGTTTTAATTTAAGCTTAGGTATGAACTAGTATTTTATTTAAACATGGCTCTGCTGACAATATGAAATATGTCAGTAAAGTAAATAGGGAAATAAAAATCTATGTATTTTAATTTGATATAATTCTTAGTTTGTAATAAAACAATATTAAAACAGTAAAAGACAATACAAAAGTAAACCTTAAAAAAAATACCAAACCCTTGATAATCTTGAAACAAGATTTAAATTGCATCCTAGGGTTATAGTTAAAAATGTAAACCCTAAAAGAATTAGACAAAAACCAAAGCACATAGGGTTGCAAAATATAGTGTAAACATTTTTCTAGTATAGCGAGCACTTATTCTAGAAAATGAAATAGGAAGTCCAGAACCTCATGCCTGTAAATTAAAACTCCTTTAATGGATGAAACATGCACACTCAAATAAACAACATTAACAATTCATAGGCATATATGACCTCTGTATTAGATGAATGAATCACTTGGGAACTACCACGTTCCACCCAACAATGACCCAAAAGCCTTCCTGGTTTCAATCTGGATCCCCCCCCCCCCGAGCTGGTTCCAACATGCAAGTATCTTAGAGCTTCTAAGGTGAGGTTTTCCTAACTGATATATCAGGTTTGGATCAATTCTCCTTCTTCTTCTTAGGGAAATGTTCTCCAAGAACTCTCTCTCTTGAGAATTAGCAGGAAGAATAATGACTCCAAAAAGATAGATTAGGTCCCCAAACCTCTCTTTGGCTTGGGACTTTATAGACAAACTTTTCAGTCAAAGGGGTAGTTAAATCAAGAATCCTTGATTTATTGTTTTAACCCTTTTTTATTTAATTTGGGTATTTTTGATAATTTAACTTAGAGACTTTTAACTAGTTCCTCTTTAGACTTTTGTATGTATTATACTATTTAATTTTTCTCTTAGTAATAATAATAATAAATGGAGCTTCTCCTTCTTTCTTTTATTATTAATATTATTACTATGTTTATTATTTATACATAAGATGTATAAAATATATAATAATATAACATGTGTTTTTGGCTATCATATACTATGATCCCTATACTTATGACACTTTCTTCATTAAGGTCATTAGGTAGATAGTTAGGTCTACTAGGATAGGAAACTCTAACATCCTTGCATCTTGGATTCCCTCATATAACGTGGTATTTCTTCAGTACTTGATGGGAATACAGAAATTGGAAATTTCATTTAATCACTTATAAATAATTCTGATGAGATCAATATTTTTCTCGAGTCATTTTCACTCAGGAATAATTAATTCTTTTCAGTAACTCCTAGCGCTTACTAGAGCCCATACTCAACGCTAAACACATGGAGTTAGAAACTTAGTGCAATTCCTGAGATCTTCGCTAAACGCTAATGCTAGGATGTACTTGTACGATACACCTAGGGATACAATGCCCAAGGATCCGATGTTCCAGAGCTTATGCTCAACATCAACATGGAAAGCTCCAGGGCTTATGCCCAACACTTTCAACTTATCTTTTCATGTGTTCTAGAGCTTTATGCTCAACACAATTATAAATAATCATGTTCTCTATAGCTTCTTGCTCAACACAACATTAATTACTCGTGTGCACTAGAGCTCCTCGCTCAATACAAAACATCTCATCAATCATGTGCTTCAGGTTCCATGCCCAACACAAAAAAGTATATATATCATCAACCATTGGATTACACCCCATATATAAAACAAATCATCATGTTCATATGTAGTGGGGTCTTTGGCCCAATATATCAAAATAAAACATCAAGATAACATCATAATCAATAGGCTCATCCATATAAGTGTTAGGTTTGAAATTCGAGATATTGCAGGCTCCCTGTAAGAAAGAATCACTCATTCAAGAATATTAGCGATTCGATCTTCATGAACATAAATATTGGTATAATATGAAATCCTCTGTTGAAATCGGGTCAATTGGAACTATTCTCTTGGAAGATCAAGTTGGTGTTTTTGGGTCGTCCCCTCTGGGAACTGGCATGCATGCGTGGTGCCTTTCTTTCACTTCGGACGACCCAATAAAAACAAGATTAGCTTTCAATCACAAAAAAACATTTTACTCTCAAAAGAATTGAAATGAAACTGGATAGACACTCAAAATAAACATAATTGACATGAAACTAGACAGACACTTAAAACTAGCTTTTGATTTGAAACATGGATAATAAAACAATTGCTTGATAATAAAGACTTTATAACATATTTTCTAAACTTTCATATCATACAAGAAACAAATGCAGATAGGAATAATCAGTCCAGGAAAGAAGTCAACCAAGAAAACACAAGAAACATGACCAGAGAAAACTAAAATTCCAAGTATATATAAACTGAATGAGAATCAAGTCCACAATTGTGAACCAATACCTTTGACAGAGGACGATGCTTAAAATTATGCGACAAGAATTTTGAAATATAGTACACATCAACACTAAAAGAGGCTACAAGAATTACTTCCATCAGAAAAATCTGGAGCACTGAGGGAACCTTGCTACACCAGCATAGATCCAAATCCTAGGCTCTATCAAGCGCTGAGAGGGATGAAAGGATCAAATCTTTGGAGGTGAAAACCTATTCTTAAGCATTGTACTCAACTATCATCTTATGGCCGACATATAATATTTTTTATTTTGTTAGGAAAGAGCATTACAACCTCTCCCCGATACATGGTTTTAAAAACATGTGCAAGGCCCTCCTAAAACCATGGGTTGCTTAGGAGGCCTTGCACATGGTCTTAAAACCATTTGCAATGGCCTCCTAAACTATGTACAATAAAACCATGGGTTGTTTAGGAGGCCTTGCACATGATTTTAAAACCATTTGCAAGGCCCTCTTAAACCATGTACAATAAAACCATGGGTTGTTTAGGAGGCATTGCACATGGTTTTAAAACCATATGCACTACCAACATTTTTTTTGTGAATATTTAGTAGGAACATTACAAGATCTCCATTATATTTTGTTGTTTTTTGACACACTTTTTTTGGCCGATAATTTATTTTTTTATTTTTTTATTAGGTAGGAACATTACAACATCTCCCCCATATTAGGTTGTTTTGTGGGGGACATTTATTTTGAAGGATAATTAAAAAATTTATTTTTTACGGCCGACATTTACAAGAGGAACGTTACATGAGTAATGTTACATAATGTTACAAGATCTCCCCCAGACTGGGCTGTAGAGTGCCTCTCGACGCAATAACACCCTACAGTGATTTCATCAATGAACACCATGGGAATTATTATTACTAACATCCCTTTAATTAGTTATGTACCAGCGTAGATCCAAATCCTAGGATCTATCAAGTGCCGAGAGGGATCAAATTTCTCGAGATGCAAACCTCTTCTTAGGTATTGCACTCAATGAGCTATCAACTTTGGTGTGTCCTATATATAGCCATTGATTTGATTCAAACCAAAAGACACATATTTTTATTATTGAAATTTACTATTATTTATGGCTGACATATAATATTTTTTATTATTTTTTATTTTGTTAGGAACAAACATTACAACATCTCCCCATACTTGGTTTTAAAACCATATGCAAGGCCCTCCTAAAACCATGTGTTGGTTAAGAGGCCTTACACATGGTTTTAAAACCATTTGCAAGGCCCTCCTAAACCATGTACAATAAAACCATTGGTTGTTTAGAAGGCCTTGCACATGGATAATTAAATTTTTACTTTTTTTATTATTTTGTTAGGTAGGAACATTACAACATCTTCCCTATATTAGGTTGTTTTTCTGGCAAACATTTATTTTGGCAGATAATTAAAATTGATTTTTGTTTTTGTTAGTAACAAAGGTTATAAGATTTATGTCGTATTAGATTGTTTTTTTGGAAAACATTTATTTTGGCCGACAATTAAAATTTTTATTTTTTATTATTTTGTTAGTCTTGTAACGTTACT
The DNA here is from genome assembly GCA_001517045.1 of Pseudotsuga menziesii. Taxonomy (NCBI): domain Eukaryota; kingdom Viridiplantae; phylum Streptophyta; class Pinopsida; order Pinales; family Pinaceae; genus Pseudotsuga; species Pseudotsuga menziesii. The sequence continues at coordinate 340,167 of LPNX010237549.1, read as the reverse complement.
TGTTAGTCTTGTAACATTTATTTTCACACTTACTTGCGTTGCACTCTCTTAGTGCACTTACGGATTTAGTTGTTCTAGGGGTGCCCCTACATTGATAACCTTCTTTTGATTTGATTAATATGATATTGTGCATCTTGTAGTATAATATGTATTGTGTTTGACAATTTGCACATGTTTTTTTCTAAAAAGTATATTTTCTGCATCCTAATATAAAAAGCCATAGTTGAAAAAATGCCAAATGTGAAGCCTTGAAACCTTAGAAAAACCCTTCAATCTTTATAATCTTCATCAAAAATTTTCTTGAACACCAAAAAATTTAAAAGTTGACAAAGAGGATTAAAAGCACTTAATTTGCATCTACTTCAACTATTCCAAGCTCATGTGCATGCCCTAAGTGTGCACTGTTCGAGAATAGTAACGGGAGCATCAATGCATAAGATCTCTTAGATGGCTCTCAGCAATATCTAATCTAGAAATTAGAGAGATGCAAAAGGGACATATGAACTGTTCCTGCATCCTCTGTCATGTATTTACCCATTCTTGGTCAAACTATTGCTATTGGACTATTGTGAGCAATCCCATTAGCTCAATTGTTGTTAATACATGTTTGATGCAAGTATTTCTCAACATTAAAGGATTTTATTTTTTTCTCATTACCTTCGTTATTTTCGAGTGTTTTTCGTTGGTCATTTCTCTCATTGACCGAACACTTGTGAGAAACTGGTTCATGACCGGAAATGGAAAACAGGCACTAGAAACAGTGTTGCTGGTGTTCTATTTCAGATGGGTTTCTTCCAAAAATAACCGCCTCAGGTACCGTCTCCATCCAACCTTGAGTTAAGCTGGATCTGATGACATATTGAAAACTAGACAGGCTAGGATCCAAACCTGGGACCTTCCCCTTACCAATGAACTGCTCTAGCTGCTCTATCGTTCAGCTACATGTCTTTTTAATGTTGGGAATCATTAAACTCAACATTTTTAACCATAAAATCGGTCGCAAAGGAATATAATAGATCAAAGATAAGCTACAATGTTTGGATAGAGCATGTGCAGGAGATCACAGGGTGGCTGCGTGTTCCTAGATCCAGCACCTGGCAAGATCGTTGTGTGAGGTGGCTGAAGCAGAAAAATGATGGAGATGCTAGAGATGGTTGCGCGAACACAAAGCAGGTGGAGATGGCTGCGGATGGAGAATGAGCCGGATAGAGCACGCACAGAAGGGGGTAGCAATAGTAGGCATAAGGTGAGTGAGGCTAGGATGTATGGACCACGTGTTGGGAGGAGGAGATTGCAATGCCACTGGCGCCAAATTTAGAATTTATATTTAGTTGGTGTTTATATAGTTGTTTTTATTTTTATTTTTTTTTCATTATTTATAGTTGACATAACGTTACCATAATTTTACATAACGTTACAAGATCTCCCCCATACTGGACTCTAGAGAGCCTCTTGGCGCAAAGAGTAGATTGTAAGAAAACACCATTAAAAGTATGAGGCCTATTCAAAAGATGTAATTTCTTCACTCTGATAGACCTGGTTTCTCTAGTTGGTCAGCCATTCTAGAATAGAAACATCCAATACTTCGACATTGTTTTGCGTTCTAAGGTATGCGAAAAATGCAACAAACTCCTGGAAATATTCCTTGCAAAAGTAGATCACAAGAAAGAAGTACCAACAAATAGACAATGGACTGTCAAATTGAAACTTCCAAGCTCCCAGAGAATCCATACCTTACAATTGAGCCCTCAACTTTGAGAGCTCAAAATTAAACTAATGGTCGTAGAATAATTTTTGGCTCCCTGTAATAAAGAATCACTCATTCAGGCATATTAGTGATTCGATCATCCTGAACATACATATTTGTATAATATTTGTATATTAGTATTCCATTCTTCGTAGAAGATAATAGGCATCTCGTAAGAAATGCACTGTTGCAAAGAAATACAAAAGGAAAAAAACAAATTTAGCGATTGACACATCGGGTTAATGAGGATAACACAAAATTCTTGGAAGGACCAAAAAAAAATCCCAAATTTAAAGATTGAAATTGTATTTGTGTTAATGAAAATAGCTTAAAGTGCTCATATTTTCTCATACTCCTGTATTTTAAAGTCTTATGTTACAGAACAGTTGACCAAAACAAATCTCAATACAGGCTTTACTTATGATTTATTGTAAAAGAATTTAAATGTTACTTGCATAAACACTCGGAGAAATTCACATTTAAAAAATTATAACAACACAAATAAAGACATGAAGCTTGAAGAAGTTTTGAGAAATTCAAGGCCTATAAACGCAACAAGATCCTATTCTTAGAAAATCTCAATGTCTACAAATCCCTAGATTTTGTGAGACTAATATAAAACCTCGTATCCTTAACAAGGAAAAAATGAAAATATGTATGAAAAGGAAGAAATCATTTAGGAAGTCTAAAACGTTGGACATACCAAAGAAAAGGAGAGAGATTCTGGTCTGTATCTGGTGTGAAATTAGCGAAAAACATATAATGAGAATATCGAAATGGCTTGTCTTATGGAGAAAAAGGGAAAGAATATGAATGGTAACGCCTTTAAGCTTTAAAATAATATAGAATATCTCTTTAAAGCTTGGTTCAGTACATGTTTCTTTTATTTTAATTAATTTCCTATGTAACATTGCATGAATTGAGTTGCTTATGAAAACTTTGCCACATAAAAAAAAATTAATTCATCATGTGAAGACAAGACACCATCTAGTAAGGCATGAGCCATTGATGTTAGGATTTTATGAAACCATGGTGGCTTTATAATGGGAAAGAACATGACACTATTTTTCAGGGATACTTCACGTGTCCTTGATGCTCCATGATACAAGTTTAAAAATAAAAAATGTGTGTATACCATCACATCACCATATTTGAGGTCGCTTAGTAAATGATCCTAACAAAAGGATTATCACATTAAAGTTGGAGTTTTTGAAGGCATGTCCTCTCATTAAAAAGGATTGAGTAGCTGAAATATTTCTGCTCGTGTCTTTACTAGCTCATTCAATATAAAGAAAGCACGTGACCAGATTCATTCACAAACTATGAAAAGATCTTTAACAAATTCTTCCACGAATCTTGTGAGATTCTTGGATTTGTTTGTTGAACCAATGTAATTGTCGCATGGATCCAACTTCGATTTAATATAAGTTTGTCTTTTTTTTGTCATTTGCATGCATGGTTATGTGTACTCGTGTGTGCATTGAGACACATGGTGGTATTTTGTTTATTAAACCGAAGTCGATCTGGCACCAGTTTGTGGACGTTGCTCTGGCGAACTGCATGGACAATATCATGTGGCAAACTCAGAGCATGAGGGAGATTCATAGCTAATCCCACTTCCAGCGGCTTCCATGGAAGAGACATGTGCATCAATCCGAAGAGAAAAAGGCATTATGTACCTAGACAATATCATCTTCTATCACATTGTTAAAGAGCGTTGAACCTGCAATAAAAATTAACCCTGTGGTTAGAAGTTTTGTTTTGAATGATTGGACGATATGATGGCCAAAACCATTAATATTTAACAGTGTGTTGATTTTGGTAACTAAGAGCAAAAGATAACAAAGCCTAGGATATAACTAAGAAAAACCGTAAGAATAGGTAGCTGCCCCATTTATACAGAAGGTGATTCCTGGTCGATAGTTTCCCTAAATTATCTAATTAACCCAGTTTGGACTCAATTGCAAGTTAGAGCTAAGCTGTAAAATACGGTAAGATCATGTCAGTTTTGCAAGGCTTTCTATCAATTTGCGCTACTAGAATAAGCTACTATGGCATTGTATCTAGCGTCATTGTATAGTTAATGTATAGCTTATTTTATGCATCCTTGTTGGCATCAAATGAAGTAGTATTTTGTGAAAAAGCTCCTTGTTATATTTTTCAACAAAAAACTACTTTCGAAGCCATAAACATAATGGGTATATTTAGTTTGTAAGATTTTCTCTATCGCTATGGAATAATTACTAACTCTCAAATGACCGTGTGTTTTGTACAAATGAAAATTGTATTTAAAATTTGTATATTATAGATGAAATTGATCTTCAACGTTTTCTAATCTGAAACTGTTGAAAACAACAGTATAAGACGATCAAGGATACCAATTTGGCCAATTTGGCCCACGACATTGGAGGAAGGGGGCTCTTAGAACATATCTGAGGCTTGCTCGATTTGTTGCGTCAGCGATATGTGATGCCCCTGCAAATTAAATCAACGAACCCATTGTCAGACTCTAATCGCTAAGCCTGGAACAAACAAGAAGATATAAAAGAACAATATTTTTCTAAGAAAATAGGGATTGTGTTAACAAGATCAGAGCCGTTGTTAATCAAAACTCCTGCACCTGCAGAAGCATAATTAACCCCCTCCAACATGTTTTGGTGTACTCCTCCCAATCCAAGATATGTAGGAATAAATGGCAGCCCCATGAGAAGCGTTGTGGCATTCAAAACAAATCAGCCATTCATCCCAAACCTGCCGTGACAATAAAGAATTTTCAATATTCAAGCAAGAAACACAAACCTGTCGTGAGATACTTGAAAGCAATCACAAATTACTGAATGCTTTAAATTGTTCATGTTCTGTAGCAATAACTCGGAGGCTCCAATTCCAGGTGGAGTGTTTCATGCATCTATATTACCTTCAACAGGTTAGATCGAGCAGGTGCAAGTTCGTCAAGGAGTGCAGGTTGGGTTAGATCGAGCAGAGGTGCAGGTTTGTCAAGGAGTGCAGGTCAAGGCTGGTTAGGGGGTTGTCAGGGTTGTCAGAGTGTGCAGGCTTGTCAAGGATTGTGTAAGAGTAAGTAAATGAAAAAGCAATCACCAAAATAAGAGATTGGGGTGTTAAAATGTAGGACAACTACTCAATTTAGTCAAAAGACTATATACTAAAAAATCATGCATGATGTTTCACAGTTTTTATAATGTTATACATATTTCCCTTTGCTGGGAATAATAATGAGGTTCATACTTCGCTGAATAAAGTACTGAAAAAAACGAGGTTCATATTCCACTTGGGAAAATTCTTCAAAACATGGATTAATATACATAGTTCAATATTATAGTCATAAGCATCGCATAATTTTTTTATTTTGTTGCTATGCTTTGACTACGAGTTGGGCCACATTTAGAGTTTGAAAGTCATGTGCTCAACCTACCTTAATAACTGTGAAAACTAGTTTTGATTTCTAAACAATGACTTTTTATATATATACACAGTACATTGATTCACTTCCGGTAGACATCTAGAGAAGGCAAGAATATAGCCGTGTCCACTTTGTAACAATGGAGATATAATTTAAAATGTATTACTTTGAAATGGCTTTGATCTAGATCACTAGAAGAAAGTAGTTTCTACCTAATAACATAGACTTCACCTAACAATCTACCTGATAACATAGATTTTATCCAATAACACTTCACCTTATCATGTGCCTATCCAATAATCTTTCTGTAAAACAATTGAAAATTGGCCCAGAGACTACATTTTTCCTTGAAAAGATTCTCGGTAATAAATTATAAATTATGACAACTCTATTTCAACTAAGATTTAGTGGATACATAGTACCGAACATGTTATCCCCGCTACGCTTCCTTTGTAGGTCCGGGCGCCTTCACTCGACCTGGGAGAACTGTAGTTTGCGCATTTTTTGCCCCTCCTAATGACATTGATTACGCTGCAAATCTTGATCAGCAGGCCGCTCTTAGTCTTTCGGTGGATTCATTATTTAAGATCGATAATTAGGACCGCAGAGATCCTCGCAGGGAGTGTTTTTCCCTTGACCGAGAGCAGCTTGTGAGCAGTTCGAAACCGAAGAAGATCGAAATGTTGTATCACAGGGGTTTCGTTCAAGCCGATTCAGAGGTTTCTCGCAACAAAATTTGCGTTGAGGAGACAGTGGGTGGAATCCATAGAAATTAGTATCTCTCATTTATTCCCTTTGTCTTCCTGTGCTCTCTGAAAAAAACTTATGGAGCATTTTACAGATCCATAGGCAATAAACAATAGACATGTAGGTAGCAGGCATACAGCGAAGCCCAGGCATTCTACGTCACTTTATTCATGTTTCAGTATTTTACAGTAACTTAATTTGTTGGTGATATTAAGATCTGCAGTCTATGGATATTTTCTAATTTTTATATTATTATGACTCGGGTGATCAGTGCTCGGTATTAATACAAAGCTTCTCATCGGAAGCAGTTATCCTTTCTTGTGTTGACTGCATGTGAGAGTCTCTGATCATATTGTATATTCATGTTACAGTTCGTAGAGATTAATTCTAATGAACATACAAAACAGTATATGAATCATTTTATGTGTTTTTTTTTCTCAAATACAGACATGGCTATTATGGATTTTGAAGAAATGCAGTTATCTCCATTAGTTTTTAGAGTAATTCACAGTATAAGGTCTGGTATAAATTTGGGTTGTAATTCTTACCTTTATAGAGGGAGAAAAATTCACGGCGACGTATAAGTTTGACAGAAAAATATAATAAAAGTAGAGAAGTTGCAAAAATAGAATACCAACCAGATTAGAAGTCAATAAAGATCCCTAGTTTTTTATTTCGTTCAAATCTACAAGGCATAGTCTTAATTTAACTGCATCTTTTTGTTGTCTAATCCTTCGGGATCATTGTAATAATAGTTTACATTGTAGTTATTACATTATTGTTAAGCTGTGCGAAGTGTTTCAGATAACTGAATTGTACCACTTATATATTTATCCTGTTTACATTAATAAATATAGAATAGAGATCAAAAGTTTGTCATGCAAAAACATTGACTTTAACTTTACTACTGTAAATATCTATTTTAATCGTGTAAGTTTCTGGTCTCTTAGAGCTTACGTGCTTAAACAACAACGTGAATGGTTTAACGAAGTAAACACAAAAAACTAGTATGTGTATGACTTCTTTTACAGCCTTCAAGAAACTAAGATCTATATGTTTCTCATTATGAGCTTGAAATGATTCAAATATTAAAACAGTTATTCAATTTAGAGACGAAGGATAATGATTGAGTTCTTTTTCATGATATTGAAGCTACGCTTCGTGTAAAAGTTGATTTACAGCTCACTGTTTTTATCAAAGTGTTGTACTCTATCTATTCACACTGTTTTGAATCTCTTCAAGATAGTGACAAGATGAAAGACATAATCTTTCAAAAACTGGTAAACAAAATTGTAGAGAGAAAAATAAAAGGCACTATCTTCAATCTCTTCGAGATATTGAAAATATGAAAAAAATAATACTGTTTATTCACAGTGTCTTGAATCTCTTCAAGATAGTGAAAGATAGTGAAAAGATGAAAGACTTAATCTTTGAAAAACTTGTAAGCAAAATTGTAGAGAGTGAAAAATGAACTATCTTGAATCTCTTCAAGATATTGAAAATATGAAAAACATAATATTTGATAAACTTGTAAACAAAAGACCCAGTCTCTGGTTATGTTTTCTGCACGCACGAAGGTTTTCTGAACGTCGTTCCATGGCTTCTCGGTAACCGCCCTTTCAGCGCGCCCCTCTCTTCGTCCCCTCCCAAGGCCCTCGCCCTGGGGGAGCGTCACGAATCCCGTGACCAATACTCTGCAACCCCCGGACTCTGTAACCAGCCCGAACATTTCGCTCTCTGAAGACACACCGCAGTCTGACGATGTTAGGATCATGGAGGAACACACAAATACTCTGCAGGCTGATGCCAAGCAGCGCACCAACACCTGCATTGGAATGTCCGCTAAAAAGCCCAGAATAAACTTACCTCCCTCACGGATCAATGCACACATGGAATACATGAAAACCTATGCCGTCATCCGAAAATTCACGGGAATCTGGCCCACTGAAAGGGCTCTGCTCCAGTGGATCTCTGCCAAATGGAAGCCCAAGGCTCACTTCGACATACAGCTAGGCTCAAAAGCCTTCTTCACAATCATTTTCACTCGGTTGGAGGACAGAGACCGCGTGCTTGAAGGAGGGCCCTATTTCTTCAACTCTGTCCGTCTCTTTCTTAGGAACTGGGTGGAACTCTTGGAAAACTTCGCCTGGCCCCGGTATGGGTCCGCCTCTAATCGTTACCCTAGGACTACTCGGATGAGGAAACGCTTAGAGACATTGGCAATGCGCTAGGTGAGTTTGTCAAAATGGCCGACCAAACCAAACAACAAAGGTACACTTAATATGCCCGTATTTGTGCTTATATGCATATTGCCAAAACCCTACCAGAGTCCATCATTCTAGCGCACTAGGACACGTTATGGATTCAACCGCTAGACTATGAACATGTTCCCTTTAGATGTGGAAAATGTCATGAACACGGTCATCTGTATTGGGACTGCTCCAAGAACAAAACACCTATGGCACCGACCACATCTATAGATGAGGACGCCTTTAGGAAGGTCACTCGAAAACGGAAAGAGGGAAGGAAAAACCCTCTGGTAAGTAAATATTTAAACCCTTCTGCTAGCAACAACTTTGAAGTCCTTGACTCACAGCTGGAAGAACCAAACCTTGCTACTGCAATTGCTCACGAGGCACCAAAGTGACCCCACGAGGAGAATAAAAAAGGCAAGAACCTTGAGGACCCCAGCCAAACAGTTAAACCCAACTCGACAATTCCCACCCATGTTGCCTCAGAGGACCATGATTCTCTCCCAATATTGCAAGAAGAAGATGGCATCATGGATGAAGAAATGGGTGACAGATCTCGGAGAGTTGGATATCACAAGCCTTGAGGATGCATGCAAGAACAATAATCTCCAAAATATCACCCCGAAGCAAATAGATCTGCTCACAGATCTCCTCCACACAGCAAAGCCAACAACAAGTTGGGAGTGGTCACCACCACCCCTAAAGAATTCAAGAAAAACTCCAAGGACACCAAAAAGAGAGGAAGAAAAACTACTCTCCAAAGAATTACCAATTTAGGAGCCAAATTGGTTGAATAAGGCCAATACTCTCAACTTACTAAATTCTTGCCCCTCAACCCCTCTGTTACCCAATGAAGATAATCTCCTGGAATATAAGAGGCATCCACATCCCTACCAAGCACAAAATGATCAAGAAAAAGATCAAGCAAGACAAACCAACCATCCTCATGTTACAAGAAACCAAATCCAGCAGCTCCAACATGGACTCCCTAATGTCCATACTTTGGCGAAGTAGTCAATCCATCTCCCTAGACTCTTCACGGGCCTCAAGAGGTCTCACTATTTCTTGGAATCCTGTTGAAGTGGAACTAGATCATTTCCTAGCATCACGATACTCCATCTCTACTCTTTTCCACCCCATTAGCACCAACATCCATGGTCGTCTTACAAATGTTTATGGCCCCTAGCTACCTGATAAAAAATCCTCGTCCTTCACTTTCTCCAGTGGCTTCTCCTGGACCAACCTCGTCCTATGGACATCATCGGTGGTGATTTCAATCTCATTACCTCATTACAGGATAAGGGGGGAGGAAGACGCTCGATATCTGAGGAAGACAAGATTTTCAAGGGGTTCATTGACAATAATAACCTGTTCAACTTCAATACCAATAATGGAACCCACACTTGGAACAATCGTAGGGGCAGAGCTGCTCAAATAGCCTCCAAGATGGAGCACTTCCTCATCTTAGAACACATCATGCTTCAAAACGATGAGATCAATGCCACCGACCTCCTTGCTGCAGGCTCAGACCACTGGCCAATATGTCTTCACTGGCAAATTGACGCAGAGGAAAAAAGGAAGTCATTTCGGTTTGAAATTTTTTGGCTCACTCACCTAGACTTCTACAAGATGATTAGAGGATGGTGGCATACTACGCAGGTAGCTAGAATTTCATGCATGCATAAATTCCAAACCAAACTGAAATTGCTCAAACAACATCACAAGCATTGGAACAGGCACACTTTTGGGAACATTTTCACAAGAAAATCCCTTTTGGAAGAGGAGATGGAGTAGCTTCAGTAGCAGATCATCAGCCATGGATGAATTGAGGAATCCACCCTCTAGAAACAACAACTCCTCACCCAGCTTGTAGAACGATCAAAACAAGAGAGGATTTACTGGGAACAGAAATCTTGCATCAACTAGCTTCACGAGGGGGAACACAATACTCCATTTTTCCACAGATATACTATTCAGTACTTGAGGCATAACCACATCACCAACCTCAAAACCAATGAGGGTCACCTCCTAGAAAGCCACAAGGACATGGAAACCGAACTGGTTTCCTACTTTGAAGATATCCTCGCTAAAAACGAGCATGACAGAGTTGCAGCTATTCAAGAGGTCACCTCTCATATCCCCTCCTTGGTTTCTGAGGAGAAGAACACCACCGTAATGAGACCTACCACGCTGCAGGAGGTGACTATGGCTGTTAGTCAGCTGAAAGAAGACAAGGCCCATGGTCTAGATGACTTCACTGTAAACTTATTTCATGCCTGCTGGAACATGTTAAAATAGGAAGTATGGGAACTAGTGGAGGAATCTCGGGCAACTCAGAAAATCCTGCCAGCCCTTAATGCCACCTTCGTTGCCCTCATTCCCAAGTAAAATAAAGCCTCCACCCCCAGCAAGTTCAGGCCCATTGCACTCTGGAACGTGCTTTACAAAATTATCACAAAAATCATAGCCAATCGCCTCAAACCCCTGCTACCTTCTCTCATTTCTGTTGAACAAACTGGCTATGTTGAAGGGCGCCAAATTTTGGATGGGATCATACTGGCCCATTAAACTATCTACTCCCTCAAGTATTCCAAAAATCCAGGCATGCTACTCAGACTGGACCTTTCCAAGGATTTTGACAAGCTCAACCAATCCTTCATGCAAACATTTCTGACTGCCTTCGGCTTTGACCCCCACTGGATCCGCTGGGTGTCAAAATTAATATCAACTGCCTTTTTCTCCATCCTCCTCAATGGTTCTCCCTCACCCCCCTTCAACCCCTCTTGGGGCATAAGATAGGGAGATCATCTCTTTCCCTTCCTTTTTATTCTCATGTCAGAAGGGCTAGGACGCATGATCTCTCAAGCTAAGCTCGAAGGTACTCTCAAGGGCCTCAAGATCCACAGTCACTCTTCCATTACCTATCAGCAATTCATGGATGACAATCTCCTCATGGGTCACCCCTCAGTCCAGGAAGACAAAACCTTCAAAAGCATTCTCTCCAACTTTTCTAAAGCTTCAGACATGACCACTAACCAAGAAAAATCGTAAATCTTCTTCTTCAATACCCCTCTCTGAACCCAGCATAACATAGCCCGCATCCTAAACTTCAAAATAGCTAATCTCCCTTCTAAATATCTTCCCCCCCCCCCCCCCCCCCCCCCTAACCCCCCAAACCCCCCCCCAAAAACCCCCCCCCCCCCCCCCCCCCCTCAATTACACTTCCCTTAGACATTCTTCCTGGAAATAACTCCTCACCAAAATGGAGGTTTGCATGTCTCAATCACACCTTCAATACTCTCAATCTTACCGGACGACTGGTCCTCATCAAATCAGTTCTTCAAGTTATGACCCTCTATATTTTTTCAGTCCTAGCTTCCCCAAAATGGGTTCTCAAGGCCATCAGAATGCTCAACAAAACCACCCACCACTGGCCTCTCGTTAAATGGGACACGGTCTGGAAGCCTAAGGTCGATGGGGGTCTCGGGCTGAGAGATCCTGCCATGAGAGCGTCACCTAGGGACCAATATGATATCATGTCCGTTCATATTGGGGTGGTTAAAAATTAAAAGTTAATATACTGGTGGTATATTAGGGGTAAAAAGGGTTTTTTTTTAATATATAAATATCCAATATGTTTGGGGTTATTTTATTCCAAATTTCTACCCCCGCCCTTCACCACCAATGCTCCACCGCGCCCTTCACCACCAGCTCTCCACCATAAGTCTGCGTCGACCCTGCGTATGCTCCACCATTAACAATATCTTGACATGTTAATAGTTCTCAAATATGGAATCAATCTGTGCTTTACGCACCTTTGCAGCACCACCCAAAAAACCCAAGGCAAAAGACCCTCATTAGCGTGAGATGACATTTGAGGAGAAGCAGAGGTTGAGTGCAACCCTACAAAGTCTACCTGCTGAGAAGTTGGAGAACATAGTCCAGATTATTAAGAAAAGGAATCCGTCCCTATTTCAGCAGAAGGATGAGATTGAGGTTGATATAGATAGTTTCGATACAGAAACGCTTTGGGAACTTTATAGGTTTATCAATAATTGCAAGAAGAGTATGAGCAAGAATAAAAAGAAGGAAAATGGTGTGGAACAGGTACATCGAACTAGGATGGAGGACCTTCCAGCAAGAGAAAGGGTTAGTTCTTTTCTTTACTATGTCCTTTTATTTATTTATTTTGTTGAACTAGATCCATTTACCCATTTTATATTGAAATTTGCTAGTTAAAATTATTTTAGTGCCCATAAGTGGTTATAATAGGTCTATTGGACTCCATGAATTTGCTATCCCTAATTTAGGGAGTGTTTATGTACACTAACTATTATTATTCTAACTAAGTTTTGCTTCTCGCCGATAATGTGTTTTTTTGTTATTGTCAGTCTCCTGTTGCTTCCGGAGGAGAAACCCCAAAGAAAGCCAAGAAAGGTACAGAGTTGCCTGCTGATACCGTTCTTTTTTATTTCTTCCCTTTGGGTTGTGTTTTAACCCTTTACCCCACCATTTTAGGCTGTTTCTTCAATTATTTTTCTTTGTTGAATGCACAAAACAGTGGAGCAAGGAGAAGAAGACGTTGACATAGATGATGATATGCCATCTACAAATTTCCCTCCCATGGAGATTGACAAGGATGGGGGTTATGCAAGCAAGTCTAGTAGTTCTAGTAGCTCCAGTAGTGATTCAGGTTCTTCTTCAAGCAGTATGTCAAACTGTTAAGTCTACACTCCAATTGTATGGATTGGATTTACTTGTACACTTTGTTTTAGGGTGAAAATGTTTTATTTCAACAGTTGTTGTGCAACATTTTGATAGGGTTGTATTTATCAATGATGTTGTGTGCTTTGTTAGATGAAATAATAACAAATGGGCCATTTTGTTTAAAATGTCCAGTTTCTGATTCTGGGAGCTCGTCGGGGAGTGATTCAGATGCAGATGATGCACATTCCCCTGCTGCGAGCTTGCCTGCAGCAGAGTCAAAGGTGCCACCTAGAAGTTGAAGCATACCTGAAGCTAAACATTGGTGAGTATGCATGTGAGTGATCTATGCCTTCACGACATAATAAAAAATTACTCTTGCTAATATCTCTAGCCAAATGCCAATTATGATGACATTAATTTGTTGGGTTTGCTAGGTTATCTACTAACATCTTTATTGCCATGTTTTATGGAACTGGATATTGTATTTTGATTTAAGTTTTATACTCTTATGGGGTGTTTTAGCATTTACAAGGAGAGGGTCATGCTTTTCTATTATTTTGAAGCAAAAAATTCAGTCAAAAAATAAAGCTTCAGATTTATGACCAATTTTAAAGAAAAGAACAATATTACAGTGTTTAATTGCACTCGAGTCTGTCTCTTATAAGGTACCCTCATTAGACTTTCAGGTAGATTTTCTTTTAAAATTGTAACTTGTGGCACAATCATTCCCCATTTCAAACTTATAGACATGAAATAAAGGATGGAACTCGAAAGGGTAAATTATTGCAATGCTGCTCGCTACCAGCATTTTTCTTCAGCTGATTTCACTGGGATCCTTTTTGCTATAAATTATTGATGTGCTAGTCATAAGTATTAGTGGGATGAAACAGGAAATGCATAGGTATTATGTGATAATATTTAAATGCCCATTACCAACATGGTTAGTCAAATTTCATACCATATTTATCACTGTTGACAGTTTCAGCAGTGGTTGTTTGGAGAGCTGTGTAATGGGATGAAACTTTATTTTCAAAAAGGCATCGCATGCTTTAGCTGGGTGGGGTCCATACATACTGTACACCATTGTCTGTAGTCCCCGGCAGAGAAAAAAGTATGCATGGGTGGTGACTGGCAAGTATGGTATTCTATTGTTTTCTATTCCACTATTTGTTTTCTATGCCAGTAAGAGTTTATACTTCACAACTTTCAATTTGTAAGGTGTAATGATTTAGGTAAAAATGTTGCAGCCCTCATAGGTGTACGATAAATGTGTTTAGTTAAAGGTCTACATTAATGTTCACAAGACATGTACTATGAACTTCACAGGGCCTTCAACACATGTCTACTATGCGGCTATATCTACCCCAGATCTATACTGTGATCTTTACAAGATTTGTACACATTTCATTTGTTCTTATTCCAACTGAAGAGATGATCATTCATTAACAATATCTTGACCTGTTAATAGTTCTCAAATATGGAATCAATCTATATTTTGTCCAGGTTTGAGGGTAAGTCCAATCTCTGGATCGTATCCTTCATTTATCTCATGATCAAATCTTGCAACAAATCTCACACACCCTCTCTTTCATTGAATACACCTGCAATATGTCACAAAGTGTAAACCCACTGTAAACCCAAGCACATCACACCATTTCAAAGTCTAATGATATTCCTCTTCCTCACCTTCTTTTAGATGAATGAGCAATTGGTCCCCAAAATCCATGCCCAACATCCAAATCAATTGATCATATTTATAGATCAATTGTAATCTCAATTGACTTGGTCCTTTTACTTGGCAAGCTCAAAACCAATCTCATTATGTCGGCTTCCATTACATCAATCTTCTTCTTATTTTGACAATGGGCTTTCAATGTTGTTTCGGTTCAAACTTTTATCATCCTATATCAAATGGATATACATACTCATACATCGTTCTTATAATCCAAATAACCAATGCTTTGATCATTGAAGAAGAATATCATGTGGACTGACCATGGTGATACCACTAGAACCTTTTCACATGATGAACAAGGTCATCTTTACTTGAGGTGGAACAATCAAAACTTGTCAATGCCAATATCTCATATCCAATGATTCTGATAGTTCAAACATACCTCTGCAATTCTGGTAGTTGGAGCATGCATATTTAACATTGGCAAGTTACTAGAGTAGCATATTTTGGTAGTTAGAGTGAGTCCTGTCCACACCATGCGATTAGCAAAACTTTGAGTTCTTGTAGTTATGTCTCTTTGATTTCAGTAGTACCAAATCTTGTTTCATGTAGTCATTTCATTCTCTTCCAGTAATGAATCAATATTCTAATGTTGAAATTATTCAGACAATCATTGCTTCTTGACAATAATACCTAAATATTCCAATTATTGAACTCCTTATTTCCATATAGAATACATTTGATTGCAAGGTTTGATCTTGTCACAGTTGATTGTAAAAACCAAAATTTTGATAGTGGTCATATTATCCTCATTAGCACTGCTAATATTGTACACTTCCTTTTCAACATCAAATTTCTATTAATGTAACAATAAGGTACATATACAAAAACATAAATAGGCAGTAAAGGGCACACCATTAACATGACTAAGAAGTCAGCACCCGAACTTGAACTAACAAAACCTGCAAGCATGGATCATGACACCAGCAAAACAAACTACCAAGAGACTTTCCCTTGCAAATCTCATAAAGAGCCCTAAATGGGAGAGGCATGGTCTCAAAAAAAAAAACTGACACTAACCAAACCCCTCCCTCTTACAAAAAAAGTGCTTCATGTGTGCCCATTTTCTGCATTTTGAATGTTTACAGGAAACAGAAAAGTTATGTTTCACCTAGTTACTGACAAGTTAAACTATGCGAGCATGTGAATGTGGTTTTTAGCAAATCCTCCTGGTAATGCTACAATTCAAGTTCAGAATATTGATGAATTTACATGGTTGAATTCCAATTATTCTCCAATTTTTAAGCATCTTCAGTCTGCATCTATGAAAGAGTATTATCTCAAGTTACACTCTATGAGCCCAGATAGAGGATCTAGTAACTCGAAGTATCGAAATCCAAAGTATATGAATATGCTTAATCACCTTCGCTTCTACCTGCTAGAGGTTTTTCCAAAGCTTAATAACGTCCTTTTTTCCGATGATGATGTTGTAGTGCAGAAGGATTTGACTGCTCTTTGTGGGATTGACATGCATGGTATGGTAAATGGTGCAATGGAAACATGTGGAGAAACCTTCTATCGACTTGATAAATATCTGAGTTTCTCAAATCCTCTTATTGTGAGGGACTTTGACCCAAATTCTTGCACATGGGAATATGGCATGAATATATTTGACTTGCAAGAATGGAAAAAGTAGGACATGACAAGGATCTACCATAAATGGCAAAACCTGGTAAGTCTACATTGACATTTTGCTTTTGGTTTCTTGGTGCTTTATTTGTGGTTTCTGCAATGAAGTGACATTAGCATTTGGTTTTGTCTAAAAATGACGGTTGTGTGATGCTTTTTATCTTAGAACAAGGACAGACAGCTGTGGAAACTGGGTAGCCTGCCACTTGGGCTGATCACCTTTTACAACCTTACGTATGCACTAGATAAGTCTTGGCATGTTCTAGGCCTTGGTTATAATCCTAGTGTTCATTGGACAGATATTGCAAAGGCATCAGTGATACATTACAATGGCAAGATGAAACCATGGCTTGAAATTGGAATTGCAAAATACAAACAATATTGGACCAAGTATGTGAAATATGACCATATATTCCTGCAACAGTGCAATCTTGGCAAATAGGTACATATGACATTTTATTGTACATATGCTATTGGAACCCCGAATACTCCCTATCATTGCTAGCCATAAAAATTGTGGCAATCATAATTGGAGTGGTTGAGCAGAGGTATCATTCTTTTGTTTCCATTGGTCGGAGACTTAGCAGGGTGGATCGAACAGTCTGAAAAAATCACTAAAGTAATAATTTCCTTTGCACCACATTTGAAGAAATGAGGAAATTCTCTGTGTATTCTAATTATTTATCACAGGAATGCACATAGGAAACATGTTCTACAACTTCATTCTTTCATAAGGGAAGTATTGAGTTTTGTTGAGCACATGATTTGGCACAATAAATTGGTATGTTTTGGGCACCTTGTTTATAGAAAGTTTCTTTCAGTAATTAATTGTCTTAAGTTTCTTTTAGTAAATTACAATATTTTAAGTTGGTATATCCTAAACTTCTTACTTAGAGAATGTTTCTTATAGTCAGTTGATAATTGACATTCATAATTTTTCTGTATTGAAGATATATGTGCATTATAGAGTTGGGCTCTTGGGGTTCTAGTGATACACTATTGAATGGAGCATATTTAATTGTATCCTATAATTTACATATGGGTTGTCTTATGACTGTCTCTTTATAAAAATTAAATTTTCAAAATAGACTAGATACTTCATAACAGTAATAGGTATAGATGTTATTTTTTTTAAATTATGTTTTTCTTTTTTTTCATTCTAGTCTGAGAAAATAGAGTTATGTGGAATTTTAGAAGTTTGGATGCCTTATGAAGTGATATTAAGGCCATGAGTTGATAGAACATGAAACGAGTTTTGTAAAAGTTCTAGTCCTAGTTTGATCCTTGCAACTGAATACTATAAAAATTCATTTGTAGATGTATGAGAGAAATTCACTTTGAAAAATATTTAAAGTTTTTTGCTAATTTATGCCTTTTTGGTAGGGAATAAGTAAGAGGAAAATTGCTCTATACAAATAGATGACAATATGCTACCCTTCCATTGAGTTTGATGTGGGAAATGGCAGGCCAGTCATGATAATTGCACACTCTATTTTCTTATCTATCAATGATGTTTGTGTGAAGTTATTGCTGTTGAGAATCACCACACTAACTTAACTACTATAAGCATTAAAACCCAAAATTGAAAATGGAATGAATAGTTATACTCCTCATCAGGTACATCATGGAGGAAGAAGTAGTAGACTACTCTGAGGATGGGAAGGAGGTAATCCTAAACTCCGTCTTCAATTCAAGAGTCAATGTGCTCGATATTTGGAAAGGGTCTAGGAATTATAGAGAAGAGATTAACAAAGCTGTAGGGGGGTTTAGACTTAGCTAGTTCCTTAGGAGAACCAAAATATTTGGTGGATGAATCAAAAGTGAAGGAAGTACTGAACCTTTACTATGAGCAGGGTTACAAGGCATCTAATGATATCATGGAGGTACATCCCATATCATCGATATAGATTGAAGGATATGTTGTAATGCAGGGACCTAATTTTTATTGTTTTGTAGGTGGGTTCCATTACTATAGCTAGTATGAGGAAAGGCCAAAACATTCTAGACCCATGGAGAGTTGAAAGAGTTTCAGAGCTTTGGGAGTAGGCTATCTTCTAGGCAAGGAATTAATCTTGGGCAGGGGTTTGGAGGCTTATCCCATGAAGAAATGTCAAGTGGGGAGAAAGAAATTAGGAGGAAGGAGAATCTCTCAAACTTCTATAGCTTGAGCAGTAAAAGGAAGTGGAAGTGTATCAGAACATGAAAGGATAAGGTAAGGCTGGTCTTGGGTGATCAGGTGGGAATGGAAGACATTATATGATTATTTCCTTACTGGAAAAATCTCTAACCAAACATTTTATGGGGAGGCAAGCCTTAGAGGTTTCTCTGCATTTATCGATGGAGAGGCCTAGTATGGGCTATTATAGTATTTGTCTGATTTCTACAACCTTATGCAAGTATGGATTTCCTTTGAGTTTCTTTCTAGTGTTGATGTGGAGAGAATTTAGCATAGATGTAGGCTCCTTCCTTACTGGACTTAAGGAGATGGAGGTCAGGTTTCAACCCTAGAATGGAAACTATGTTTGTGCAAATTGTGTGGGTGAAGTTGCCTATCTTACCTATGAAATTATGGAATAAAGACTCACTGAAGACTTTGGGGGATGGGCTAGGCAGGTTCATCAAACTAGAAGCTGATTTTTATTCCGAAGTGTATAGGAATCTTAGAAAATTCTAGTGGAACTTGACGTTTGGAAGGGTTTGATGGAGGAATTGGAGATTATATGGGGTAAGTGGAAATTTACTTAAACTATGACTAATTGGAAAATCCCATTCAAATTGGAAGAAGAGTATAGGATTCAATGGTAACATTTTTTCTTAAACCTATACTTCTAACAGATTAGGAAAAATTGTGCTTGGGTGAAATTGAGAAGGAACCTAGTGCCTTGCTTTAATGTTAGTTTATGTCAAACATCAAAGCTTAATTGAAGGGATGCCAAATTTTCACTTTATCATGGCTAATACTTCTTGTTTTGGTTATAGGAACTCTTCTAATTGAACCCAAACCACAAGAGCCTACAAAACACCAGTAAATATCAATCCTTCTTTAAGTTTTTATATAAATTCATTGTTTTCTTTATTCATATCCATCTTTTGTAATATTAGAAGTTGGAAGGTTTAACGGTAATTTAAGATTTGGTTATCCTTTTTTCTAGGTATTATTGGGATGCTGCAACAACAATGGGTTTCCAGCAGAGATATGGACTTGCAGGCGTGTATTTATTCAATTCCTGAATGCTTTTCTTTTGTCAAAATGTTGCATATGCTTATGTAAATTATTCTAGCCTCCTAACTGCACATCATTTTTTTGAATTTTGATCCAACCTATGTAATTTATTGAATTTTGAAGTAATTCATCCCTGGTTACAACATATTTTTAACATCTTAACATTGTGTCTATTATCCTTTGGTTACAACTACACATTTGAATTTTCTTATTAATGAATTCATGTAATTTAGAAGGGATTGGCATGCTTTTCTTTTG
This sequence comes from Pseudotsuga menziesii, assembly GCA_001517045.1. Taxonomy (NCBI): domain Eukaryota; kingdom Viridiplantae; phylum Streptophyta; class Pinopsida; order Pinales; family Pinaceae; genus Pseudotsuga; species Pseudotsuga menziesii. Next base: position 320,448 of record LPNX010237549.1, on the reverse strand, counting down.
TAACATCAAGCTTCCATCTCCAATGCATTTGATATGGCTGGACTTTGCTGATGCATGTTTAAAACCACACTTTAATAATACACAATGTTGCATGTACATAGTTCTTGTAGTTTTTTATTACAAAATGAAGCCATTCTTTGTCTTGCAAGGAATTTGGTCTTGGATGTTTTATGGTGGCATTTATTTCACTTTTGGATTTTCACCATCATGTGCATAGTAAGGGATTGTGTTTGGGCATATTCCTTGTCTCATAGATTCATGATTTTCCCTGTATTTTTGCAGTCTCCTGTAAACCATGTTCGGGAATGATTCTTGAAATTGTTCTTTTAGTTCTAACATGTATTGTTTTTAGTTGCTAAATTGCTAATCAATTTTTGCATTTGACATGGTTGGACTACAATCCAGATGATTTTAAACTGAACATTGAGTGCAACCATGCAACCCTCTCTAGGCACAGGAAAGTAAACTTCCCACTAACGTTCTATCAAAATGCTAATTCTAGTGTCATTGGAATATGGTAAAGTCAGTGTAAAGTCTATCAGTTATCTGTCCCTTGATAGATTTATTTCCTTGTGATTTCTCCTAGGGACCAAATTATATGTTTATTTCTGAATGTTTACAGTACAGTAGTAAAATGGATGATATCTTTGGGAATCAATATATGATGAATTTTTTCAACTGTCATCATGAGCTGGAGATTGCACGAATTTATGGGATGCTTGGTAATATTGAAGCAAACACTAAAGATGCCCAGACTAGTAATGGGGCTTATAGTCATGATTTGTTTAATTGAATTCACAAGTTTCCACTTTCGAAGAATGGATCACATCCCTTTCTGAGCTAATATTTTATATTTTGTATTCAACATGTCTAGGTTGGGATACTGATCAATTTCTCACAGATATTAGTGAAGCAACTTTGATCATGTTGACTGTTATCAAGAATATACTCATTAAGAGCTTAACATGTCACTTGAGGAAATTGATCTTGGGTGGGGAGGATAATACTCTCACAATTGTTAGAGCTAGATGCAATTGACAATAAATGTGTTTTTTTAAGCTCATGGATATTGATTTTGGTTGGTTTCTACGTTGAGCATCCAATCCCTCATCTGGTTTAGTATTTGGCCATATATCACTTTACCTGCATTTTATGTGGAATTATTTGTGGATACCAATTGATTTCATAAATAGACAATAGATTGTTTATCGAGGTAACCTAAAAAGAATTATGGCATCAAGCTTTCAAAGTTAGCCAAGACTTGGTCCAAAACCCAACTATAACAGAAATTGTGAAGAGTTTTAGCAAATTTGGAATGTGAATTTACTGAAATACCTTCTGAAGAAGACATTTTAGAAGATGATTCCAATGCAAGTCTTTAATTGTTGGCAATGGGTTTTTGAACGTCCATCCTCCTCAACTGTTAATCATTTTAAACTTTGGAGTATTTATGTGAGACATGATGAGTATGTGACCATTGAATAATGTCCTGGTAGGGGTGCAATCTATATGCAATGTTACAAAATTTTAAACACAACGTTGTATGTTTTCGTCTTAAGCTCTGAACTTTTTCACACACCTGGAAAAAATTTATTTGTTGTATATGTTCAGTTAAGACACTATCAATGTTAATCCTATCAAAGTTCATCCACTCATTATCCCTAGCTAGAAATTTGATTTGAAATTTTTCACATTGTATGTTTTTTCCTTAAGATTTGATCTTGTGCAGGAACCTGGAAAAAAATGACAAACTAGTGTTAATTTAGGAAATAAATGTGATCTCTGTGGGTGAAGTAATGTGTATCCACAATATACATCAAAAGAAGAAAGGTGCATTGTAGAATGCATGTGGGTTATCATGTCAATATACTAGGTAGAAATATAGATGGGTATAAAAAATGTAAATGACAAAATGGATACATGCAATACATAGTAAAAATATGGGTTTTTTTAAATTGGGAAGGCATATTTGGAGGGGGTTAAAAAAAAAAATTTGGGAGGTATTTTCCAATATTTTTTGAAAATAGGGGTATTGTTTCATATGCCATGAACAAATGTGCTATGGCATGGTTTCACTAAGTGAAGACCCCATGGATCCTAAGCAAAGCAATGGAATTTTTAGTGCAAAAATATGGTGGAACTGGTTCTCCAACAACCAAAGTCAATGGGCTCAACTGTGGAAAAAAAGTATGCGACTAACTAGACTGTGCCACATCTTGTACAGTTTTCAAAAAACATCAAAGGCTCCCTCATCTGAAATGTTGCCAACACTCAAAGACATATAATTCAACAACACAGCTTCTAGGAAGTTCACAATGGCTCCTTAGCAAACCTTTGGAATGACTCCTGGAATCAACTGCCTCCCCTGGCAAACACCTTCAACCTACAGGTCCCTCCGGATATCCTTTTAATTCCCTCTTTCAACAAAATCCACTGCTTATGGCATCAAAATAGACAGGAGGATTTCAAGTAATGGATCTCTCAGGATAATTGGCACCCACTTCAGCAACACCTCCACTCAGAGGCCCTTTGGGAAGACTTGGAACAACGCTGCATAAGAAACATACTAGGTAATGGCATTCTCCACTGGGGTTACAAATCAAAAGGTATGTTCACCACTAAAGAAGCCCAACAAATCCTCAACACTGCTAATGAACCTCCTGACACCGGTTCACTAGTACAAAATGAGGAATTAGCTACTAGGTGACTAAAAATTCTAGACACCACAGGTTTTTCAAGTGATTTACTACTAAATATGAACAATTTTGATTAACCCAACTATAAACAACTAAAATTAACGACTAATTTAGTCACGATTTAACAAATATGACTAGATAATAAGTGACAAAATTAAAAATGACTAACATAAATGACTAATTGAGTCACGACATAAAAAATGACTAGTTAGAAGAATACGAATTAGTTATTTATGTGAGTCATTTTTAATTGTTTCATGAAAAATTACAAATTTGACAATGAAGTGTAAATTTTTTAAATTGTCTACCTTGTATTTATAATATTGGTGCCATGCACCTCGATCTTTAGAGATCCAACAAAGCAATTACATGAATTTTCTCTCTATCATCTTTATCCCTGCTGCACCAATGAAGCAAACTTGGTTAAGCACGTGCCAAAAGAAAATTAGGTTCCTACGTCAATTATGAATTAGGTACTAGAACCAGTACCATATTGATACCTAGCTAGAAGCATAATAGCTATTTGTAAGAGTCCGTGCAATTCCCATACATCTTAGGTGCTTTTCTAACTTCAATATAACTTACATATTCATGATCTATGATCATCAAACGTCTAGCTACACCAGTCGACTTAGCTTCACTAGGATGAGTTCCTTTAAACATCATCAGGATTTGCACACAAACTATTTGACAAAATGCCTAATTAAATATGTGCTCTCATGTCATCTGGTGAATTTTTTTGGTATTGGATTATTTGTCGAAGAATGGTTCTAGTTGATCAAATATGCTTGATTAATTTATCCTATAAAACTAGGTGTCAGGAATTTTCCTCACAATTCACCTATTGTACATAAATTGGATTTGATCCCTAAAAAAGTGTTAATGGAGGAGCTATCGTCCGTGGTCATTCCCTTAAAGAAACATGTAAATATTTCTGCAACTCTTGATTTTTAGTAATCCCATTGAAGTTGTCGATAGTTTGTTTTTAGTTTATTCATTAAATCTTCTCGCTATACTCCAAATCGCATGTGAGTAGGATCAGAAACCCTCAACTTTGCAATTTGTATTTTCTAGGTCCATCACTATTTTTCATTTGTCCTGACACTTACCCTCAGTGCTTACCTCTGTAAAAAGACATTGAATAATAATCCAACATTCAAGAGTAGAGGAAAAATACATTTAGAGAAGGCATAATTTACTTTAATGACAGAGAACAACAAAAAAATCTTTCAGGGGAACAAAAAATAGACTGTAAGTTAACTTGGAAGTGATACGACAAACTGATTTCTCAATATGCTAAGTGTAATGTCCCCAATTTTGGATTTCCATATTCTGAATTTGAGGAGGACTTTCTGGCTTGTGTTAGAAAGTCAAAGGAGTGTGATAATGTTACCAGAGAGCTTAGAGGAGTTTTATGGGGCCCAACTTAGTCTGATTATCATTATTCACCATGAAGATCACTTCTGCATAGATCTTTCTTGGCTCCTTTACATTCCGATGATTCATGTAAATTGAGAAAATTATTATGCATAATTTAACTAAAGTCACTAAAGGTGTCATATCGATCATATTATTTGATGGAACACCATAGTATAATAGCTGGCTGGAAGTAGGACGAAGAGCTTTAAATGATGAAAAACAAGAAAATGAATTAATTCAATTATCTAATGTCACCTAGAGAAAAATGTACTTTACATTAAGTAATCAATTAATAAAGTAAGTATTGACAAAGTCACTTTATTATTAGAAGGCTAAAAATAAAAAAATAGCAAAAACAGGTAAACATGAAGATAAAACATAAAAATGTATTTTTTATTAAAAAGTTATTCATTTTTAATAAGTGGAGAAAAAGAGAAAATATAAAAAAAAGGTAAGTGAAAAAAGTGGACAAAAATAGAAAATATAAAAAGAAAGAAAGGTCATCCTTTCAATGATTCTTATAGATTTGCATTTATGAAAAAGAGCTCTTGAACAAAGCTTCTGCAGTGAGACAAAAACCAAAAAACCATCTCAGGTTTCTCAGGTGCACTATACTGCCTTGATATTTGGAATGTCACTCAATTCATAGAGAAATCCAAAGATTTTCCATGGTAAATATGGAGGGCGCACCCATTTCTTGGATGTCTTGCTGCTGAAAGAGTTTCCATGGTAAATATGGAGGGCACACCCATTTCTTGGATGTCTTGTTACTGGAGCGCACGAGTAGCTCAAATATCTTTACAATTTGGAGGACGCATCCTTGGAGAAAATACAAATCACAGCTGTCAGGGATCTGAGTGTAGAAGATGGCGTCTTCACCATCCTCTATCCAAGTCGTTGGTAAAAAATATTGATGCATATTTCTAACATGTCGTTTTTACACTGTTTGATAAATAGGGACGCACTTGGACGCACTATTGAAGAAGAAATCAGCAATTTGTTAACTCTTATATCATCTGCCAAGAAGAGACATGAGTTTGCCATTGTGTTAAGACTATATTCCTCCTGTTATGGAGACCAAGTTGCTACAGGATTTTCATTCTTCACAGTGCTGAGTCTTCTCAATAAAAAGGGATTTCATGAAATTTGTGAGACTGGTGCATTATTAACTACCTTCTTATGTGGTGTTTGGTGGTAGAAATCCTTGTTATTAAGGAAGGATTTAGTATATTGATTGACCAATTTGGGGTCTTGAGTAGTGTTCATAAGCCAAGACTGATTTGGGGAAAATTAGTGAAAATATATTAGCTGCTATAGGCATGTGGAATGCATAGAACCAAAACTGCTCTCCCACAATCCTCTTATATCATTCCCTAAACTTCAAGAAGATTGATACAGAACTCTAAACTCCCATAACCATTGAAATAAGGTGGTCATCTCCAGATCTTTACATTTATCTCTCATCTGGGCATGGGTTTTTCTTATAGCCACACATATATATGTTTATATACTGCTGAAATATACTTGTTCAAGTGGCCACATTCCAACAGTTCTAGATCTGAAGTAATTTCAAGTGTGTTATACTTATATGCTGGTAATTACAGTGTGAGGCATCTCATGACAATATGGGCAACTTACTATTTTCAAGGAATGTATTGTGCTCACTTATTATACTTATTAGTCCTATAATTGATGTTGAGAAGATATTTGTTCTGAATCATGTGTTGTATATGTCCCCTCCTCTATTATGAATGGTATGGGTGCATTATGTCGAAAAAATACACTCATTGATTCCAAGCAAACCTTGAAACCTTATTACATAACCAACAGTGTCATAAGTAGCCAGTGTTTCAATTTTATTGCTCAGGCAGTGGGTATCTATTTGGTAGTGAAGTGTTTTTAGCAAGTAGAAGACCAAGCAGATTTCAAAACAAGTAGCATGCTAAAGTAGTAAATCTACAAATGTATGAAGGAAGGTAACAACCAGTAGTGCTTCCTAAGTCATATTTAAGCCACAATAAGCTACAGTTGAGTGACCAGTAAATTATTTGACCTTACCTTATAGCCTTAGTAATATATAGTTTGGGAAAATTGTGACTTCAATTTGGATAAGGTCATTACACTAAGTGAATCTGTTGACTTCAAACATGTACTAGGCAATAAACTAATCAATAATAGATAATAAAAAAATGTGAAATTGAGGTGGCTTCCAGTTTTGCAAGAGATATTCTGACCTCTTTGTTCCAAGGTCCCAAAATATGGTCCCAAATAGTAGGAAAACAAGTGTAGTGAAGAAAAAAGGCACAAAATTATATCGTGGATTCCTCCAATGTGACCAATGTTGCTTCCAAAGGCAGGCCATGCACTAAACTATGAAGGCATGTGCATATTGTGTCGGAAAATTTAGATTCTGTGAGCCAAGAGTAGGGGTTCTTAACTCTTTAATAAGATCTTGATTCCATCTGGAAAGAAGAACAATATTATAGTCAAATAAGGTTTATACATCACTGCAAATTCTTTCTTTGGAGCAATTATGTTATCCTCAAAGATGGGGTAACAAAATTAGAGATGCACAATGGAAAAATATTTTTCTCAAACAAGTTCCTACAATTATTGTGTTACATACTCATATATTGCTGAGTTTTTGTAGATTTCAGAAAACTCTACACCAAGTCTTTCCTCAGTAGCTATGGAACTCACTTCCAGTGCCCATGTTGCTAGATTGTATCCTTCTACAATCTTTGGAACTCTTGGAACAACCTAATTAAATAAAAAAAAATTAGACAAGATCATTATTTTCCACTATGGATTGATAATGGAAAGCACAAGTATTTGCTAAATAGATTATAAAAGATGGAATAATAAATAAACCATACCTCATAATACTCGATGAGTTTATGAGGATGATGACCCACAGGACCTGCATAGATGATTTGGCCATCCCTTTTCAAGAGTAAGAGCTGCAGTTTAGCAAACCATTAAAATTGAAAATTTAGAAACTATTGAATATGTGGAACACTGTCTTATTCTAGCGGCTAGCCCATTTCACCCTCTTCCTTTCGTTAAGCCAAACAAAGAAACAAAAAAATATGCCTTTTGTTTGACATCGCATAGATTGATCATGAGATTATTTGAATTCACGTCATCAAAATCTTCAAATATATCAATGCTAGGTTGGTGGATGGTACAAACAACTATTCAACCTGTATTAACTGTGTTTCGAACAGTACGCATAACTATCGCTGCAACACGGGCATCTAGTCTTGAATTTGGCTCATCCATGAAGATTATAGAAGGATTGGAAACTAGTTCCACTGCTATGGTAAGTCTCTTCCTCTGCTCTGTAGAAATACCTGTCACTATAGGAAGCCCTATAAGAGCATATCTCAAAGGAGTGAGCTCGACAAGCTCCATGACTTCGACCATGACCATCTGCAGTTAGTGTAACAACAAAAATATGTGAGTAAAAGCTGCTTGGACAAACTAATTAACAAGGAAATATATTCACTCTGAAGCACTACATGCAACAGGGATAAACTTAGACGAACCATTCTATTTTTCTTGTCAACCCCACAAGGAAGATGAAGCCATGCAGAAAAAAAGAGTGATTCAAATACTGTGACATTTGGATAATGGATATCATTTTGTTCGCAATATTCTGAGATGCGAGAAAATTTTTCTTGCTTCTTGGGGAATCCAGAGATGCTTATATCCCCTTCTATATAGCCCCCTAATTTTCTTCCAGCCAAGACATGCATAAGGGTAGTTTTTCTAGCACAACTAACTCCCATCAAGGCCGTAAGTACCCCTGGTCTAAAGGATCCACTTATATTACAAAGGCGTTGTACCTTGTCTTAGGCCAAGCCTTCACTTTTCATCTCCTGTTAGAAAACTAAACATTAGTTCTAGTCCCTAGATGATCTTTTGAAGAGAAACTGGGTGTGTCAAAGTTCTAGGTAAGTGTATTGACATTTATTAGATGTGGATGCATTTCTTTTATTTGAAAACCTATGCTACAAATGACAAGTATCGAAATGGTCTTTTTGTTTGTTCACAAGAGAAAACCATTTTCTTTTCCCATGCTAGTATACAATGCCTGCTGGTTCCTAGGAATATATTCTTCCATTTGTGTTCACCTCAATTTCATGTTGCACATTGAAGCACTTCAGGAAACTGAAGCTGAAGTCTTGGTATTTTTTATATATTGATGTCTTTCTTGGAACAAAGTTTCCTTTGTATTTTGTTTTTATGCATTTTTCATTCTTTAAAAAGCTAAATGAAAGTGGTGGTTAATATAACCATAAACATGATTCCTTAAGGACCAGAAATTTTTGTATTTATGGTAATCCCTGAAGAGTAGGGGCAACTGGTTTCAATGGGAAATATTAGCTTCACCACTAAACTTGTTTTAAGTTGCTATTTCACTCTTATTCGCTCAACAAAATATTGGAGACATGTTGAAACTGTTATAAAAGGGAGGTTGACCCAACATTACAACTTTATCTCTATTTTCATTTCAAATCATAAGTTTACCTTGGTGTTTTCTACTTATGCGAAGATAGACTCAATGCTTGTGTAGAGACTACTTTCTTATGGCACCTCTGTTTTGATTTTCAACATGATATTAGAGATGGAGAATTTGCAATAAATTTCAATGGTGTTTATGTTACTATCGGGGGTTTACATGTTCATGTCTATGGATTTATTGTTGCTCAAGGAACAAGCATATCCATGGAAATAAATAGGTGGTTTAAACAAAACTAAATGGTAGAAAACTAAAGAGAAAGATTTCTCCTAGAAGGGCAAGCATTTGATGACACAAGTAATGGAGCTCAAAGGACATCCCTTCGTCCACCATGGAGGGAGGCCATATTTTTCATCAAGTAATACATAATCTGTGAAGCAAGGTTTAGTCTACTTTTTCATTATCATTGCATACTACTTGTTAATTTAAGGAACTAACACCTCATCTACAGGGCCATATTTCTTATTAAAACACTTAACCAAAATAGTTGAGATTGTATGCAGTAGTAGGAAACCTAAAAGAATCTCCCTTGTCATTGATTAATTAAATTTCTTGTGCAAGTGACATTAACCTGTGAATGACAAACTTGGAATCATTTTTTGAATAAGGCATGCAGTTCTTGAAGGAGTTGGAGAGGAGGAAACAACCATAGCAGGTATAGAAAACCACAGGGAAGAAGTTGTGCTTTCCATGAGCTAGAAACAAAGTACATGGAATATAGAGTCTGTTTGACATCTTTGAAAAAGGATGAAACTCAAAGCATGACTATTGCAGAAACCACAGGCAAGCAACATGCAGAATATTCCAAATCCCAAAAGTGTAAAAGAGTTAATCATTTCATTGTGAAAAAATGTTTTAGGGGGCCATGGAAAGATAAGCCTACTTATGTTAGATTAATTGAAGCTAATAGGATGTTGAAGACAAAAAATAGGTGACTTCATAACAAAATATTCAAACTTAAAACAAAGGTCTCTACTCAAAAATATGAAGAAAGCCCTAAATCCAAATTTAATATGGGCAACTTAATTTGGGTTCTTAAAGAAGAACTCAAGGAAGAACAAGAATAGTGTAATTTGGTAATGAATGACCCACCTTATGATGTGCATGAAACATGGAAGTAGGGTTTGACATGCCTATTGCTACATAAGCAAAAATAGTTGGTCCATAAGAGAATATGCCAAGAAATTTGACACAAGTGGTCTAAGAGAACAGTATCGTCAAGGTTGTAGTAAAAGAGACAAAAATAGTTCAAGAAGAAACTATGCCTAAAACTATAGTAGTAGAGTCATTTGTAGTTGTTTGATTAAGGGATGAGGTGGAAGATTAGAGAGAAGTGTTGCTGAGTCACTCGATCATGGTGTTATGTCATTGTAAGCACATTGTCAAGCCAAACATGAACTCTCAGAGTAGTGGACAGAATTCTATAACCAGATAATGGAGAAATGGGATATTTGTGGAAAGAATGAAATAGAATACAAGATTCTCTGCAACATGCTCGAGAGATGTCAACTAAGAAAAACTAGTTGAAAGAAGAGAAGATGATGTGTAAGCTATCCCTTGGAGCTCTTACCTACATATCACCTTCACCTATTTATGTTATTCTCCTGAAAGGAAATTGGCTATCATTTCATATATGTACATTGGTTGAGGGTAATCCTTGTAAAATGTTTACGCATGATGAAAATTTTCAAGTATATACTACCTGTCATGAAGATGATAAATATTTGATGTCTGAATTATAACATCAAGAATTTCAGTTGGGTAATCAAACAAGATGGAATCCAAAACCCTTTGTGAGGGATTCCCAATTAAGAGAATTCACCTCATTATCATTATACCAAGTCCATTGGCACCAAGAATGGGCCCAGCTAAAGCTACATAGCATCATGCCAATTTGTGGGTAGGAGGTGAATGTAGTGGTCCTCCTGTGGTTATATTGGACCTTAAGAACTTGCTGAAACAACCCTTTTTCACTTGTTATATCAAGAAGTCTCAGAGGGATGCACTTTTAGAATGTTATAAGAATATAAATCGGTATGGTCTTGGTGCTCTAATTGTTTTTTGGAAAATATGGGTAGTCATGTGCCTTGAATTTCAAAACAGAGAACCCTTGTCATATCAAAATTTCAGCAATTAGTCCAAATTATATATAAATTATTTAAGAAGGCATGGGACGTAGTCGATAGGTTTAAGGTTTCACTTTCCTTTTATTTCATGTCATTTCCTTGATTATCTATTCTATTTTTCTAAAAATCAACATGAGGATGAAACTTTATGGGTAGAAATCAATGCTAGGTTACAACATTATACAATGGGTGAGTATGGTCAATCCCCTTATAGTTGGATAAGTATTCATGAGAAGTATTCATGTCCATAGACTTATGATGCAAAGCATTAGTAGGATGATTACATAGTTTCATAGTGACATGCAATAGGTTTAGCTAGGGGAAGATTATGAGTCTCCATTTTGGGACATTTTTGGCTATCTTTTATCTCTTTCACCTACCCTTTTTCCTACAGTTTACCTTGCCATTATCACTTTTGCTGCATGAGATGGGATTAATTTCAATAAAGAAACTAGTTTGGATTCATTTGATTTCTATATGTTTATGTTAATTCTAAGAGGAATGTTATGTTATCTAAATCTGTCTTGAGCACTGAGGATTGATAATGCATTGTTCCAGAATTTTGTGAATTGTTTTCGAATGTCGAGCACTGAGGATTGATAATGCATTGTTCCATAATTTTGTGAGTTGTTTTCAAATGTTGAGCACTGATGGTTGCTGTATAATGAGACCTCAATTCAGTCAGTATTGGACCTCATAAAGGACTAGACATTAGAAGAAATGTAGATGTTAAGGAATAAGGTTGGAGATGTTTTATCAATGAAATGTTATGTTTTTTCTTAATAGATCACTTTTTTGAGTTTTTTGATTCAGTGCAAATGTCTGTGTATGACGTATGGGCTTTAACGTTGTTTGCAATTATGCATTTTACTATTAAAATTATCTAACTTTTTGTCCATGAGGAACTGCATGATGGGTGCTAATTATACAAAAAAGAGGATTTTCCTGGCTATAATTTGCAGATGCACAAACCATTGTATTTTATTACAAATTGCCTTTGTTTGTGCTGAAGGAAGAGATTAATGCTATGAAAAAACTTGGAATATGATTATTTCTCTTGGCTGTTATTCTCATATTTCATCAGTTTGTCTAGTTTTAGGTGTACTTGTCATTGGATGTGTACTTTCCTTGATTGTTAGATCTCATCTCATTGATCTTCTTACCCGTTTGATTCTACACAAAAGCCTTGGACTCTTGAAACTTGGAAGAGACTATAGTAACTAGGTTATACATGGTGTATGCTTTGAAATATAATTGTTTTATTTGAGAATGTGGGAGAGAAAATAAGATAAAACTAGAGATAACATAATTGTTGATACCCTGGATTCTCCAGGTAGGGTTGTTGTATAATAAGACCTCACTTCAGTCAGTTTTATACGGAAGAAGATTGAGAGCTATAATCACCCTGCTTCGAGATAATTACTTTGTTTTTCAAAATGTTATAAGATAAGGTAGGAAAATTGTTTTAATTCAGTATGCCATGATTTGTGCTGGGATTGGGGTAATAGGAGTCACTTCCATCTGATAGGGAATGACTTAGGTATACATATTTTAATTTATAATGTAGGTTCTAATTCAAATAACATCATCTGATGCAGATGCAACATTAGTTGAGGACTATGAGAAAACATGTGCACTAGAGGAAGAGTCCATAGCTGCTGCTCTATTTGAGCACATGAAAATACAAGAGCAGGTTCTTACTATCGTTCATCATTTGTTGTCATAAATGCAATTCAATTTATTTTTCTTTAATATTTTGGTGTTGTTATATATTCATTCCTTTTCTGCCATATTTCTCTCTAGATTCTGGGACAGTACAACTCAGGATGGCACATGGTATTTTTGAATTTCTTGTGTTAATTCTATCCATAGGTTACATAGATTGAAATAATACCTACAAAAATACATAACCTTAGGAGGATCTATTTTTCCTTTAGCAGGCCTACCTGTTACTCAAAATTGTCCTTGTGATCTTCCACAAACTCACAATTAATTTCAGGTTTAACATTCAAGGAACCAACTGACATTGTCACTTTAGCTGGTTCTTATCCCTTATGACTGGTACATGCCAGCCACAGGGTGGCATCACCAAGGAAATTTAAGGCTATAATATGCAAAGTAAATAAGAAATTAGTGCATTAGACCTCAAATGAATTCACTGATACATACAGGAATAGGAAGTTAAGTCCAAAATTTAGTGAGTGGGTGTGCAAATGAAGACTTAGATGAATCAAATAAAGCAATGACTCGTGTAAAATTTAATTTTGCTGTAAAAGGGTTCAAATTTGTGATGATTAGTTGTAGATATGAACTCAAAAACACTTGGACACTATGGGTTTTTGGGATAATGACAAACACATCCCAAGGTTGACCAGTGTCTTGTTAAATTGGGTGATGGAAGAAATAAATCTTCTTATTGGACATACTCCTACAGACAATTGATGACATGAAGAAAAGTACACAGCAAACACATTATTATTATATAATATAAACAAACTCTACATAAAACGATGAATATAATAACCAGAGGGAAAATCTCGACATTACTAGTATCGAATATAACTCCTCATTGCAGCGCCCTCCTTATGTAGAAAAAGAGAGTGCATCTGTTGTAATTAATGCGATTGTTGGGTACTAAAGTAGTAAAATTAGTATGTAACAGCCCATTCAGGTGCCCTCTACCACTTTGAATGAAAGAGCACCATAACCAAATTGTAACTACTCATAAATGTTGACCAATACTGCCACATTGCTGACAAGTCTGATACGCTTATTCTAGAAATGTAACTTTTTCTCACTGACAGGTCCTGTTGTGCCACATATTGTGGGGAACCCTTTTCAGATATGGTTTTTTTCTTTGATCAAGACGCAAGCCAGAGTATTGACGCCTATCTTTGCTTCTCCTAGGTTTCCCCCTTGATGAGAAGAGCTGAATGTGATGATCAGAGTCTCATTCCTAAGATAGAAGTTAGTTTCGAAAAATATGAAAATAAAAGAATATGCCCTATCAGTGTAGTAATATACCCGTGTTTTCCAAATTTTAGATCACAGAAGCATTTCTTGACATGATGCACCCTCTCCCCTGGGACACAAGCGAATGAAATGGACCTCCAAGTGCAAGAACAAAATCCCTACTTCAAATGAGGGAATGGTCTAGCATATTCACGAGAATACCATTTTGGAAATACACCCAATGGAAGAAATGTAGTCACCACCCACTTAAGGTTTCTAAACAAGACTGTTATGAGTGAAAATGAGCAGCTAGACTGCAATGATTGAAATATCATAATCAGATGGTGTGGGCTTCCAAGTCATGGTGAGAGTTTGGGAACCTAGAGTTTCACCTGCTTAAAATCAAAATCAAATCATTGACTATTCTCATAGGGTTTGTAGGGGATATTACAATAAGTGCAGATGTAATTGCTAGCTTCCTACCACAATAGCAGAGATAAATTCATTTTGTTCATCTTCCACATCATGCAGCATAAACATTGCATCAACCATAAAATTCTTGTTAGGAACATTCACTGCTTCTTTCATCTTTTTTTTTGTGTTTCTGGCTTTGAACTGTCCCATACGACAAAAGAATACACCTTGTTATTGATCTCAACCCAACTGCATCTTAGGCATCTTTTTATTCTCCTCTCTTTCATCATTTTTCTCACCTTTCTAGATCAGGCCTCCTACCAACTACATCATATATATTTGATAGAGCCACATAATGTGGAGTATTTTTAGGTTCCAACTTGAGAACGTGGTCTGCAACACATTCTCCTAGTTCTATATTCATATGTGTTATACAGGAATCGAGCAAAGATCCCCACACTGCAGCATTAGGTTTGATTGGCATTTTGTGGATAAACTTTTCTGCCTACTAGGATGCAGATGTCTATCTTCTCGACCCTTTTAGTGTTGTTGATGCTCATACATGAGCTCATCTCTTTAAATTATTGCTCTCAATATCCAATTAGAAGGATTGAATGCATTTGTAGAGTAGATTATCAAAGTACACTTTTATTTGAATGCATAGGCCAATGCCTCATTAGTTCACCAAATAATGTAACAAGAGTTCCTTCTTGGAGTTCTGGGATCGAAGATAGTGGTATATGTCAAACATCAAGTAGAATTTTTATCTACATCTGACCTTATACTGGTGAGCCCACTTTCTACACTTGCAAATGTGTAACCTTTATGTATAGTACAATTTACTCTTTGAATAGGAAATTGCTACTGTCAAGCCATGAAAAAGTTTTAGGGATCTTTTGGGAAAATTTGCATGTTATGCAAGATGGAGACATAGTTCAAGTTGGGAGGAGTGAAGATATTCTGGGTGATGCAGATTTATTAAATCTAGTTGGTGCACACCAACATACTTTGAATGCAATTGATGCAGCACAGATTTCATCTAGGAGGATAGCGCCACAAACAAGCAATAAAAAAAGCAGATTCTACAATACCATGGACTCTGAATCCGATAAACCATTTAAAAATGAGGATGCAGAGGACTGAGCAACGAGAATCAATGAAAATAGATCTAGACAGATTGTAAAGGAAGAAGAAAGAGAAACTGGGAAGGTCAAAATACAAGTCTACTCTTCTTTTGATAACTACAACATATAAGGGTGCCTTGGTTCCTATCATATTGGGAGCACACATACTATTCTAGGTGCAGAAAATCAGTAGCAATTACTGGATGGCTTGGGATTTGCAAGGATTGCACTCCATGATCTAAGGTCTAAATTAAGAATTATTCTGCAGGACCCAAAACTATTTGAAGGAACTGTACAAAGCAATCTGGACCCACTTGAAGAACATTCTGACAATGAAATTTGGGAGGTAAGTCCTCTTAAACGAAAGCAATTTTAATTTCCATGCCATGTTGGAGGCTCTTTGTATTATAACTCATTATTTTGCAAGACTAAGAAACACTCCCTCTTATATGATATTCCTTCTAAATAAGTCAGTCACTATGGGTGACTGGGGCTGTTAAGAGTGGGGCTTTGTTACAGCTACCACCAGGTTCAATTCTTCTTATATGATGTGGTCTTTTGCTGAAGGTTCGGTTGGTGAGAGTGGGTTTCTTTTATATCTTCTACCAGTTTTGATTCCTCTTACATGATTTTTCTCCAAGGATGTTGGCATACTAACCTCTGTAAGAGAGCCATTGTTTGTTCTGTGGTTGGACCATGAAGGCAGTTGTTTTGGGTCATTGCTTGATCCTTGGTTGGGAATCAAGGCCTTTAAATCACAATGTAAACAACATTCTCTTTTATTAGGTGGTTCATCTTGTTATTTTTTTGTTTTATCTAATTAAGAGTAGAATAATTAATGTTGTATAGGATGGAACCTACATAATTAGATTTAAGATCTAATGGATGTATATCTCAGTCTATATAACATTTATTACACTGCTGAGTAGTGCATATGTTTTGTCAAAAGGTATGAAGGGTTGACACACCCTATAAGGGGGCATTCTGTGTTCTGTGGCTAGCACATTATGGACATTAAATTGGGTCACTGCTTGTTTCATAGTTTAGCCATAAAAGTCATTAAGTTGGGTTAGTTGATATATCCATAGAGTAAATGGTATCTTATCACAACATGTGATACATTTC
>LPNX010237549.1:156865-303749 GCA_001517045.1 Pseudotsuga menziesii | reverse complement strand
AAAATGATTCTGATTGGTGGAACCTCTGTTTGTCTTATCACTTTGTTGCATTTGACAGTTAGTGTTAATTTTAATAGCTGTTGTTTCTGGTGCCATAGAAATATAGCAATCTGTTTCTATTTTTATATGTTGTGAAAATTTTGCTTTCACATCATTGAAAAAGGCACCAGTGTATAGTTGCAAAAGTTTAGAAATTTTAAATAATGAACCTTTCTCTGATTGTTTTTAAATCATGAGGATCCAATTCTTATCTAATGTTAAAAAGTGCAATTTTAATTTTAAAACTTTCATTTTAACTGGAAATAGGAATCTAGAGCTAAGAGGGTGGATTCAGCTATGGCAATACAAGCGAGACCTGTTCTACCAGAATTTGCTTATGTCAGTAATGTCAAGTGTTGATTTTGAAGGTAATTTTGAGTTCCATTCCAAAAGAGAACAATTTTGAAGTATATTTGATGTTAAGTGGTACGAGAAATTAATTTGAATGTTGAGGATAACATATGTGATACCTTTGGTAAAAATTCTTGCTTTTGAATGATTGATTATTGACCAAAAATTAGCACTTTATTGATTGAGTAATGTGTCTTTCATGGAAAACCAAAAGAGAAGCATTAGGGGAACCAAAAAATGCATCTTGGAGTTCTCCAGTATTGAATGAGAGGAATTTGTTTTCACATGTCACATGGATTGGACTTGCTACTGGGTATGATTCTCCAACTCTAAAAGAAGGCCTATCTGGAGAGTTGTCCCTGGGTTCAATGGCTTCTGCTTCAAATAACATTAATACAGAAAGAGTTGGTGTTTCTGTAGATACTGGTATGTGAGTGAAATTATTTTACATATTTTATGTGTCTCAAAATCAGTCAATGTCATACTACTATTTGTCATCGAGTAGTTGTCCAATTAATTTTTGATGTTATTAGCATCCTTGATATCTTTTCCTTTCCTCTTAACACTGCATAACATTTTTTTATGTAGTTGTGCCATGCATTGGATCTATCTTGTGTTTATTACTTTGTGGTTGTCTTAACAGTTTAAATGAGGGGGGAGCACAAGGAAACATACAAAATGTGATTGTTTTTGGGAATGATCATAGTCTAGAAGGATGCAGGGCTACATGAATTTCTTCTAAGATCCCTCTATATTTGATTTCTTATGTTAATCTAGTCTAAAATCCTTGTTCACTTGCTATTTTTAGGCTCGACAAATTAAATAATTTATTTATTTATTAAACTTGCGTAACTGTGATGACATGCAATTGTAGGAATTTTGTTGATTGCCAGCATCATTTGCTGGTCAAAGTAAAGAAGTTTGCAAGCATTATTTTTGCAGTGCACATTATTAGAACATCTAATGGTTTAGTGTTGCAGAGTTGTGACCAATTGTGAAAATTACTTTTCCTCACCACATACAAACATTTCTTTGGTATAATTTCATGGAGACTGCTAGAAACAAATCATAAATGACCAGATGATGATGATTGAAGATCGTTAGTGGTTGGTGTGGACCTCTTGAACTTGGTTCATGCAGGCCCATATTCTCGATGTTGGACAAATGATTAGCCCAATCTATGATAAACTTTGAATCTCTATAACCTTGAAATTGTTTAATACCTTGATTCCCAATTGTTTTCCACAGTCTGAATGTAGAATTCTACCTTGCTTGCCCCTTTAATAGCCTCATAGTTTAGGAACAAATGAAAAGAAGAGTTGTTAGTACAATTTTTTTCTGAATTAGATAGGAGACTGACTTTTCTAACTTCTTGTTTGGTTTAGGTACCCTTCTGTAACGACAAAGTATATTTAGAAAGCTTGTCTACCATTGAGTTGAAATCTTGGTAAATGTGTCGAAAAAGGATTATTAGTATGGTTTCAAAACATTTTTTGACCTCTTGAACTTGGTTCATGTAGCCCACATTCTCGATGTTGGAAATATGATTAGCGAAATCTATGATAAACTTTGAATCTCCATAACCTTGAAATTGTTTAATTCCTCCATTCTCAGTTGCTTTCCACATTCTGAATGTAGACTTCTGCCCTGCTTTCCCCTTTAGTAGACTCATAGTGTAACAGCAAATGAAAAGAAGAGTAAAAAAAAACAAAGCATCAGCTCCACAAATACCCGATAATCCTTTTCATGCTCTCTTAAAAAGACCTAGGCTTTTCTTTATTAATATAATGCATTAGTGAACAGCTAGAAGGTTTTCCTTTTAGAATCCTTTTTTAGTCCATTACCTCTCTAATCCTGTGTGCTACCTGGGAAAATGTGAAGACATGTTCCAAGAAGATCATCAAATTTGTTGACATCCATATATCATATATAAGAAAAACATGGGAACCTGAAAAATTGCTACAGCTTTGTCACCAATGCAGTCCTAGACAATCTACCAAGCTATGCCTATATATATCATCTTGATCTGTCCCCTGTAACCTGTGACACATCAAGTCATACAGATCTAGAGAAGGTGCACAAGATGAACAAGTGATCCACAGACTCAATATTGCATTTGCATATGATACATCACCCTTGTCTGCACCAATCTCTCATTTTCCCACTGGTAGTACTTTTATTATCCAGTACCAACCACATTAGTGTTTTTGTTTCTAAAGGGATGAATATCTTCCAAACAACTATCCTCCAGGATTCTCTCTCTTGCATGAGTTCCTCCACTTTGGTAGCATAACCTATTTTGATCCACGGAGTTCATTTCCTTGTTCCCTTGATCCTTGAACACTTTAAATTCTTGGATCCATGATGATTGGGAAAGTTAATGTAATCGTCTCATTCCTTTGGCTCACCTTGTAAACTTAAGACTGTCCGGTGTCAGCCATCCTCAAGACTAGGCATTTCCTGCCAATTGCGAGTCTACCTCTCTATGACAGTATAGACCACTGAGCATGTAAACTATCTAGCAGAGCCTCTGAAATTTGAAATTTCCTTCAATCCAGATCCATGGGTCCTTTCCAATTCTGACTTTTCCTCAGTTCCCTAATTTATTTAGCCACCAAGGGGAAAAATTTACCAAAGGATTTCTAGTGTAATGGAAGCATCCTGTGAGTGTTTTTTTTAAGCCAATATTCCATGGATGCATCTCTTAAGTGTTTGGATTTCATAACTTGACCTCAGTGTCCATCATTATAAATCAATTTCTAAAGGCTTCTAGTTGAAAATTTTGAGCTGAAGTGTTCTATGTGTTTAAACCCCATTCCCAACTTACATGGAATTGGCAACCCTATTCCATTTATAACTAGTGGAATTTCTTGGCCCTCCCTCCTATGTGAAGGATGCTGGAACACTTCTTTCTGATTTGGTTAAGATTCCATTTGGTCGTTGTGCTATAGACATCCAATACTCCCGTATGCTCTCTAGAATAGATTAATGAAGGTTAATATACAAACCAAAGGACAGCTACGACCAAAATTTAAATGTCAATCATATGGTTTCAATATGAAACCCAGGTATTTGACTTCTTGAAATAATTAATGGGAAATATGATTTTGGTCCGGTATTTAAATTACTCTGCCAGTCCACTTTACATTTCTGAATACTTATTCATATTTATTACCATTCCTGTAGTCTTACAATAGAGGTCCAGAAGCCCCTTAATATTTTCCAGCTCCCTAATAGAACTATCGACTGAAAATCAATGTGTCGTTTACCAAAATTAAATGGGTGATATGAACGAGTTTGCTGCTTTAATCCCCTATAATTCTGTTCTATAATCTATGTCCTATTTTTCTAGCAACAAAACTCAGAAGTTCTATGATGTTACAAATCCTTCACAGCAACACTGGCTAATTTGTTTACCTCCACTAGTGGCAGAGGTTTCCTTGCTTGGATCAACTTCTTCAAGTAAATTGAGCAAATCACTGGCTCCTGTAAGTGACTTTAGGATTTTAGTATATTGTACTTCTATCCAATTATCTTTAGCATTTGTTATTGATATCTGTGCAGACATCTTTTTCTATGCTTCCATATTAGATTATTTAATAGCTTCTGATTTAGTCTTAAATAATCATTAGTATAGAAGCTAATGTGTATTTTGTTTAGACAGATTATGTTTTACTTCAGTGATTATCTTCTAGATTCTTTATACATGGCTTCATTTTCATTTCCTAATAATATATACCTGTTCATATTTCTATGTGAAACTAGAACACAGGAGGTAATGCTGAGACTTCCCTTGCCAGTGGATCTATTGGAAGATCAGTTGTATTGCCAGCTAGTGCATCTTGGTATGAAATCTATTTATTTTCATGGAATATTTGTTTAGTTTTCTAGCACCCCCCTGGATTGGTGCAGAGTAACATTACACATTAAGTTTAGTGAACATAAGCTTACATATGATTTAGGAGTTTGTGGTGGAATATTACATATCTTATTGAATATTGAGACATTAATGGTTATTGCAGGGGATCCCATGCTACATAGGAAAAATAATTTAGTATGAGGTTCCCAGCTGTTGAGGGCTCCTCTAATCCTAAAACAAGTTCATCTCATTCACTTTCAGTGTCTCCAACATTAAATATACATGCCTTGGTGGTGGAAGCTGCAGCATCAGGGTTGAGTTCTAATCATGGCAAGCTATTGGTCAATAAGGGTGGGCAGTCATCAACGTTTATATGTAAAAAACATATTGATGCCAAACCTAATGCAATGAGTGGAACGGATATAAAATTAAATTCATGTGTAGATATTGCTAGGGAAGCTTTCCATGGAAAGAATGTGAGTTTAGTTTTGTAATAGTAATAATTATGTATTTTGTAGATTGATATCTATCATAAATTTGTTTGAATATCATCATTGTCAAGCAATAACAACTTTTTAAAGGGTTCTAGCTCAATGGTAGAGCGCATGCCTAATTATAGGCAGGAGGTTGGTGGTTTGATTCCTCCATGCCCTATCATAAATTTGTGACTACAAAAATGACTAAATTCGCATATATATGACTATTAGTAGTTAATTTCCTATATATTAGTCGTATTTAGCTTAGTCATTAATATGTTAACATCTAGTAGTTTATTTATTCATATATTTGGTCATTAATGGTTGCAATCAGTGACTAAATCAACAACTAAATCAATGACTAGCTCAATGACTAAATCATTAACTATCAATGACTAAAACAATGACTAAATCAATGACTGAATCATTGACTATCAATGACTAAAGCATTGTCTACCAATGACTAAATCATTGTCTATCAATGATTAAATTAGTGACTACTAAGTCAAGCTATTAATGACTAGTGAAATACACCTAGCTATAAGATAGTGGAAATTTGCTACTATTAGTCACCGACTCAGAAATAGTCGTTTATAGCATGATTTTAGTCATTAACTTCTCATTTTCTACTAGTGGTTGGACCAAGCTATGGAGCTTAAAAACATGGCCCAAAATTACCACCTTTCTTTCACTCATCCTCCACAAACGCATCCTCACTTGGGATAATTTTCTTAAACGAGGTTTCATTGGACCCTCACAGTGCCTCCTCTACAAGTCTCAAGAAGAAACCATGGAACACATTCTCAATCAATGTCCTTTTGCTGAACAACTCTAGACCCACACTGCATCTTCCTGCAATCACACAGAATGCATCCCCAACAGTATCATGGATACCATCAAACTTTGGCATAATCATCCTTACCACACTCCCATCCTAAACATAATATGGCAACTCATCCTAGGGTTTATTCTCTGGGGTCTCTCGAAGGAGCAAAACCTCAGGATTTTTTAAGGAAAAGATAACTCTATCAACACCATTTGGCTCCAATGTCAACAACGCACCAAGGAGACCATGCTACTCTCCAACTAGCAGGACAAATATCTCCAAGCCCATCCCTCAGAACAACACATTCTTAACCTATGGCTCACCCATATTCCACCATATTCTACGAATAGCCTCTCCTGCCCCCCTCTCCCCTCTTCTCCTAAGTCATGGACTGTTCCCCTCATTGGTTTGTACAAGCTCAACTTTGATGGTGCTTCTAAAGGTAATCCAGGGATGGCATAATTTGGAGGGGTCTTTCAAATAGATGCAGGTTTGATTACACATGTTTACTATGGCAAATTAGGACTGAAAAGCAACAATGTTTTTGAACTAAATGGGATCCTTCAAGGTATCAGAATGACTTCAAAATTTTATCTTTTCCCCCTCATCATATAAGGAGACTCTCAGCTAATTCTCAACCTAGCCATCAAACTCCAAAATGGCTCTAGCTGTGCTAAGATCTCTTCAAGCTGGTGCCTTGATCATGATCTCCAACAATTGTCAGGGCTTCTCTCACTTTCGTTGGCCATCAAATTTTTGCATGTCTGATGTGATGCTAACTCTCTGGCGGACAAGGTTGCTAACAAGGGGGTGCTCTCCTCTTCTTTTTTGCAACAAGACACCCTAGATCAGATCTCAGAGGCAAACTTCAAATAGGAATGTTGTCATCTGGCTACAAAATATCTCAACTCAAATATGGGTGACATGGAATTACACGTGGGAGGCACCAATGAGATGGTCCTCCCGGGTGACCTGAGCACCCACTTGGAAAGCACCAGTGGGATGGACATGGCGTCAGCAGGATGTCACACCCCCACGTTACCCAATTCCTGTGACAATTAAACTCAGGAGGGTACATGGATGTCTCAAGGACCACGGATTAGACAACGCCATAATCCCATAGCTCGTCGGAGTTATTTCTCCAACCTAAAACATAGAAGGACGCGCCAATAGGTTTAATATTTGGTGGGGGTCCTCTCTGGCTCATTTTCCCTAGGTTCACCTTTTGCTCCACGATGTGCACACCCCTTGTTCATTCGGCCCATGGCTCTGCACCTCACATTCCCAGCTCCTCGTTCCTTTGTGCTAACTCTTGGCTCTCTGATCAACCATTCTTCTCCTTGGCTCTTCTGCACTATGTTCTCTGTGTCCCAAACATATCGCAAAGGTAGAGAGGTGTTTCATGCAGAGCTATTCCAGAATAGGATCAATGAATGAGGGCCCTATTTTTCTCACTACCCTCGCGAGTGGAGACAATTACGATGATGAAATTCCTAATCATGTTCGCCAAATTGTGAGCAATTGGGAGGATGAACTTACAAGGCTTGTAAATTCTACGGAGCACTCAGTGAACCAGTGTCGGCATTACTGGGTAATAAAATATATTCTTATTAGGCTCATCCTTTGTTTTAATTCTCATCCCCTGGTTCTGATTCCACTAGTCGTTCATTCTCCTTTAGATCCCATAGCTACCCTGGTGCCCAATGTCCCTCACGTNCATTGATTGTGAACCCCCATCCCCCCCCACTCTAGGCTATATAAAATCCCTGTCTATAGGGAAAAACGTCCCCACGCCCGCCCCTACAAAAAAGATGCCCCCCCGTAAAGAAACCTTCTACTGGTGAAGAGGATGCCTCTAATAAAAGAGAAGACTCCATCTTTCCAAGTGAGGACATGTAAGAAGATGGAGACGTCGACTCTGCTCCACCACCCTTCGATTTTAGTTTCCCCATTGATGAGTAACCATACAACAAACCTTAGTCAGGTTCTCTACTTTTCTTTTATTTCTAGTAAATCCCAGAACAATATGGGTGTACCAATCCTGAACTTGGTCTATCTGTTTTTTTAGTTTACTATAGTTCTCAATTTACTATTAATATTTTTGGGACCTATTTTCCCTTTTATAGGGAGGGTCAAGCAACATCCATTTTGATCTTTTTTCCCTGTTGGAGGAAGGGTCAAGCACTATCCTGATTGGTTCCACTTGCCAATTATGCTGGGCAGGTTTGTTTCCATGATTTGTAATATTTTTTGTAACTCTATCTCCTTATATCAATATATTAGTCCTTTAATTTACAAAAAAAGAAGATAAACTTGTAAACAAAATTGAAGAGAGAGAAAAATCCTATGGGAAGGAGGCACTTCACAATGCTAAGACCGTGTCTTAAAGAGGAGGAGCAGAAGTCCAAAGACGAATCTGCAAGATATGACACAAGATGTACTAGTCATGGAAGAACACAATTTAGAGGTAGGGGGTAAATATCATCAAGGTGAAAGATATCATTCTCATCAACAACATCAAAAGAATGGAAAACAATCTATACAATTCTATATATGTGGCAAAGATGGTCATACTAACAATCAAAGATGGTAATCACCTCGGTGGCCTTTTAAGAAAGCGTGAGACTTCTTGGAATGACCAAATATGAATTTTTCTTTCCTTCGATCCATCTCATGTGTTTTCCTTTGACCATTTTAATCACTAAAGCAAACCTAATATCACTTAATCGGATCCTTAATCAATGTTATGAGAAATCTAGACTGCCTAATAGTGGAATATGACATCCTTGATGCAATCATGATGGTTTATCTATCAGTATCCAATGGTTCGTTAACACCACTATGGATTAATCAAGTTTCTTTTATTTTTTTCAGTCAATCTGAATTTTCATTAGCGACATCGACATTCAAAACTTGGAACACATCATGGGTTTCACAACATGCACCCTTCGACTTCCTGACTCCAATGCCGTGACCTTGGAAGTTGGAAGTTTGAACACCTAATGGTATTGAAACCAAAACCAACCCAATGTTGTGACTCTGTCATGTCCCCACTTTATTGAACAGAAAAATTGTTGACCTTGCCAAACACGTAGGGGTTCAAAAGTGACATTGATTAATTAACCCGGGGAACTTTATTAAATTATTATTTAGGAGCCATGTAATTAATTTTATTTTTTTCATTATTAATTAATTTGCAAATAAATATGTGGAAATAATTTTCCATGTCAGGAGGGCACATTGGGGCAAGCCAACTTTCCTAGGTTGATAATTAGAAACTGTCAAAGGGACTGATAAAAGCAAGGAGTCAATAAAGAGGGAAGTACCAAAACCTGAGAAAACCAGTCAGAAGTAAAAGTAGGAAACTATGGGCCTAAGGAGGGCATAGTTTCCATTTAGAGGATCAGTCACAAAAGTAGAAAGTGAAAAAAAGATGTCATAAGCAAAAGCAAGAAACTCTAGGCATAAGGAGGGGGCGGTTTCCATTTAGAGGGTCAGTTACAAAAGCAGAAAGTGTAGAAAAACTATCATAAGAAAAGGCATGCAACTTTGGGCATAAGGAGGGCACAATTTCTAATTTGGAGGAAGGTTATTAATAGGGAAACATCCCCCATAACTCACAAATACTATTCTATCAAGCATGGCACATGACATGGCTAGGGTTAGGGTTTTGCAAGTGGAAACTTGCTCAACAAGTGAAGGACTTGCTCAAAAAGTCACCCAAGTCACTCAATGTTTATTTAAGGATGCTTCCAACTCCATTTCTTAGTTTTGGTTGATGAATGATTTTGTATTGAGTGAAGCTAAGCTTCATGTTGAGTGATGTGCCTCAGTCCCTTGGATGATGCGCCCCAAGTGCTTTTCCCCTCTCTTTTATCTCCCTTTCCATTTTTGGTGCAAGTTATGGTGAGCTAAGTAAAAACACCCTAAGCTTTAGATTCGACCTCTACAACAACCATCCATTCCTTGAAGACGAGCTCGAGTGAAGGGAAATTCACCTACGCTCCCAGCCCAAATTTTGGTGCTAGTATCGGGCCTCCCATCCATAGTTTTGGACCCCCTTTTGAAGAGATCATTTTTACAAACCTTCTTATGAGATTCTCATCCCCATTCACTCAGTCTAAACTTTGCACTACAGTAAGGTTTATGCTCGAGGGATCCCTCATGTTAAGCTTTCATGAGTGGATCCTTTTATTGCCCCTTTGATGGTTTTTTTATTAGTTTTATGCAATAAGATTGTATTAATATCCACAGGAAGAAGTATTAAGTTATCAGATTTGTAAAAGATGATGTATTAATCTATGTAATACATTAATAGCATGTCTCACCTAAATCTGATTCAAAATTTATCATATTTTACATACCCTTGCTCATTCACTTGGAAATTGTTAGTAGTCTTACTATTTTTATCATCCTCGAAGTTCTATGCACTCAAATGTCATTCTAATGTTTTATCCAATATTAACTTTAGTAACATTTGCAATGACACATCCATGATTGATATCATTGCATGCAATTTTTTTATTTGGAAATGTTACTCCCTCAACAACTTTTAATCCATTGAAATGTAGGTATGCATAGTGCTAATAATCAAACCCTCTAAAAGGAATATTTTTCCAATATACAAGAACAAATATACCACCATAAGTCAATGTAATTCAACTAAATAATTCATAAATTAATTAATATAATTATATAGATAAACTATATTTCATGGAAAAAATATAATGAATGTTCTAAATACAAATAAATGGACATAAGCCAATATAAATACCATAAGTTAATATAAACTCTTTACGTTAATTTGTTTAAATATTGTTGAGCAAATTTTACAAGAAACTTTCTTAACACTTTAACCTTATTATATCTAAACATATAAATAAATTTATTATATTTTATTATAAATAAAGGGTTGATCGACGGTTTTTTTGGATTAGTCTAATGATAATACTATAGTCGAGGAAGGATAGGATAACCATTTAACATTCTACTCCGTTTAATAGAATTTTATGGTCAACGAAGGGTTTGTCATCTCTTTTCTAGGCCGCCCCTTGAAAAATAAACTATGCAGGATCAACCAACTTTTTCCTAAGTTCCCCAAGATGAAAAAATTATGCATATAAAGGAAATTCTAGCTAA
This sequence comes from Pseudotsuga menziesii, assembly GCA_001517045.1. Taxonomy (NCBI): domain Eukaryota; kingdom Viridiplantae; phylum Streptophyta; class Pinopsida; order Pinales; family Pinaceae; genus Pseudotsuga; species Pseudotsuga menziesii. The sequence goes on along the minus strand of LPNX010237549.1, from coordinate 293,059 downwards.
CTATTATAAGAGTTCTTCTAGAATAATATATTTATTCTATATTAGAGTTCAATTGATTGTTCAACAATCTCTTATGAAAAGATAATACTATGCTTGAGGAAAGGTTGGTTAAACATTCACTATGATCCCTCTCGACAATTACTCTATTTTCAAGGAAAACGTAGGTGACCATTTCCATTGCTAACCCTCAATGAGAATACTTTGGTCAAGGAAAGGGAAACTAAAGTTTACTTGGGATACACTTATAATAGAATAAATACTAGAGAAAGGGTTAGAGAGCACCTCCATGGGAAACCCATTTTAGATACTTCTTTAGTTGATAAGTATTTTGCAACCATTTAATTAGACACCCTTTCAATGAGAATACTAACTCTTAAAGGAAGGTAGGATAGCCCTTTCCTATTCTATCACTCTATGGTATTTCTATACTGGAATAAAATTAATTTGGCACTTCACTTAGATACCCCTTCATTAGAATAGCATGTAGGAGGAAGGATGTGTCAACACTTTCCCATGATCCCATTTTGTGAAAATATTTATTTAGGAAGGATGCTTCAACACATCGATTCGATACTCCTAGATTTTAATACCATATTTTGAGAATAACCAACTTACCTTTCTCCATGCCTTCACATGGGAATATTATTCTTGTAGAATGATCAATTGAGCTTTCCATTCCACAGCCTAGGATGAGAATACTATCATTGATAAATGATATACGAAACCTTATGCATTATCCCCTTCCATATGAATACAATGCTGGAGGAAGAGTGAGTTTAACTTGCTTGTGGACCCCTATTATGTGTAAAATATGCACATACAACTATAAATAATGAGGGAATTCTCTAACACTAATTTTCATAAATTTTACATATTCTCTTTCCTTGAAGGAAAACATAATATAAAAGGATCTAAAATACTATATAAGATTAAAATTAAATTGTTGACATTTGAAGCAGTTCACCACTTAAATTACCTATAATGACAAAAAATAAAAAGAAAATTTGTTGAAGAAAATTAAATGATATTTGTTAATAGAGTATTATTATGCAAAAGAAATATAGATCCCTCAATAGTGTGTACTTTTCCAAACAAATATAAGAAAAATGTTTCCTATAATACAATAATTGATTAATGCATATTTGCATTAAATATATAAAACATCACTTTTTCCAATGGTTCAAATAATATGTTAAGGATATTTTAGTTAAATGGATCTTGATGGAGTATTAGTGCGTTTAAAAAAACCCACTGCATTCACTTGAAATCTCTTTATCCTTTCCATTACCCATGATATCCCTTGATGAGAATTATATGTTCTAGGAAGGATTAATTTACCCTTCTATGGCCCACCTTACTTGAGAATACTAGTTTAGATGAAGGGTCAATTGACCCTTACTTGAGCTCACCTTACAAAAGAAATCTATACTGGAGGATGGGTACTCCATCCCTTTCATTGGATCATCCTTCATATGAATAAAATGGTATATGGAGTTGTTTTATGTGTTTCATTGGAATACCCCTCTTTGGGAATTCTATACTAGCGGAAGGGTTAAGAAACAATTTTCTTTGACTTCCCTTCCTTGAGAATAATATGTTAGAGGAAGGTTTGATGTACCCTTTTGCTAGATACACATTCATAAAAAAAAATCCTTCAAGTAGGTTCAAATAACCCTTCTCGATGTTCCCTTTAGTAAGAATATTACACTGAAAGAAATGTGAGGTAACCCTTCTACTAGATACCCACAAGGAAAACACAATTACTAAGGAAGGTTTATTTGGACCTTCTATGTAATCTCCTTCCATGAGAGTTATATACTAGAAAAAGGATTGACAAAACCTTCTATGGAAACATAATTATTGAGAAAGTTTTGTTGACCCTTCCACTAAATATTCATTGACATGAATACCATCTTTGAGGAAGAGTAAATTAAATATTTTGAATTCTCTCTTTCATGAGATTATTAATCCTAAAGAAACGCCATCTAACCTTTCCACTAGATAAAATATTACTCTAGGAGAGGCTATTTGACTATTTCATTAGATAACCTAGCACTAAAATACCATCCTCAATGAATGATCAACTAGACATTCTATGTGCTCCACCTCCTTGCCAATACTATTATATAAGAAGGGTGGATGAAACATTCCTATGGGTCCTCATTATGTAAAAAATTTCTTGTGGAATGGTTGATTAACCCATCCATTTGATACCCAATGGAACAAAATATATTCTTCATGAAGGCATGATCGACCCTTCTTCATGCTTTCCTTTAATGAAAATAGAATTCTTGAGAAAGAGTTGAATGGCCCTTCCACTAGACACCCCATGAAAAGAAAAACAACATTGAGGAGGGGTTAATTGACACTATTTCATGCTCACCTCCATTAGAATAATCCACATTCAAAATAACATCATTCAATAAAGGTCAATGAAATCTTCTATATGCTTCCCCTCATTCAAAATTATATGGTGGAAAAAGGGTCAATCAAAACTTCCTTAGGATTCAACTTAATAAAAATATATGCTTTGGTATCCCACATGAGTTGATCATTCCATTAGAGACAACTTGATTTGAATACCATAGATTAGGAAGGGTCGGATGGCCCTTCTCGATGATCCACCTATATTATAATATTATGCTTCAATAGAATTTTATATAGGATTCATGGTGATACTTTTGTAAAAAAATTCAAATTTCTAAGGATTTTATATAGTTTATGCACAATTTTGGTGTTTTTTTAAAGTAAAATATTTTTCTTATTGAATTTAGGAGAATTTTTTAATAAAATAATGCGAATTGCGAAATCTTCTTTTGTAACAAAATATTAAAAATCAACCAATGGCTTAAATTTTGCCTTTAATTAAATAAAATAGCTCTTAAAATAATATTTCAGCTAAAGATTTGTGGAGGATGCAAAGTACCCAATTTCATATTTTATTGCAAATATTAATGCAAGCATTTATTGTAAAGTAACGTTCCTCATGTAAGTGTAGGTGATAAATATTATTTCAGATTATGACAGAGACGTTGTAATGTTATGTATAATTTACTTTTTACTTCTTTTTAAATTTTTGCTGCTATTAATTAAAACTAAATATTTTCTCTGTTTATTACTTATTTAAGACGGTTTATGATTTACCAAATAGTTCAATCAAATGAAATTAATTTAAATGCTTTATGTAATAATAATGCAGGATCCTCATATTTCAAAATTTATGAAGTTAAATTTTAATTTCTTTTAAATTATTTTTGATATATCAGATTTATTAGACAAAAAAATCAAATTTAAGTTCTCCATTTTCACATTAATAATAGAGTTCTTAATCTTTCAAATCGACAGGTTGTTTTGCAGGCATACATTCTTTATTTTTAATTATTTTATAAAACATATATAAGGACTTATAATCTAATTCCTCTCGCTGCTACCGTCAAAATATATATTTTGAGATATATATTAACCTCTATATTTAGAGATATTTATATTTTCGCCTATCAACCATATGTTTCGATCTCGGTTCTTAGGGAGAAGATTAATATTTTCGTGGTTCTTCCAAGGCCGTAGTTTACCTGACAGAATTTCCAAACGCTTTTGTTGATCTGCGGCAAATTAAAAAAAATTACTAATCTTTTCTTGAAATTACAATTATGGTGATGATATAAGTTCTTTTAAAGAGCATGAAAAATAGTTAGATCGCAGATATAGACGTCTTCAAATGTGGAAGTTAAACCATAGGAACAGGTGCACGCACAGAAGTTGTTTTTCAATTTATAAGTCCGTTCCATCTTTTGACTGGTTAAAAGAAAATTCAACCATAGGAATGGTGCAGGATCATAATTTTTTTTTTTTAATATTAATATTGTATTACATAATCTTAATAGTTCGAATTATTACTTTTATCATAAAAATAGTTTGGTTTTATTTCATTTCTTTAATATAATTTTAATTAATAAAAAGTATATAATTTTAAAGAAATATAATATAAATATTATTTTAAAGCTATTTGATTTAAAAAATAAATTTATTGTGTAATATATTTTTTATTTTATTTTATTAAAATTATATAATGCAATATTAATATCTAAAATATTATTAATTTAAAATGATTTATGAAAAAATCATAATATTAATATCTAATCCGTCCTTAAAAAATGAAAAAAGGAGCATTTCATGAGACATTGAAAAACTTAATTATACATTTCAATTATTGGTAAGTGAATCTCTCTAATTCTTGAGTGGATTTGATCCCTCTAATTGCTACACACACATTGAAAAAAATTAATTACACATTTCACTCTTGAGAATGATTGATAGGAGAATAAATGTGTATTATTCCACTACAGAAACTAAAGATAGTAAGCTTAAATGGATATATTCCTTAGGAAAATTTCACGCTCTGCAAACATATGTTTTAAAACCATATGCAAGGCCTTCTAAACAACCATGCAAAGCTTCTTAAACAACCCACGGTAAATTGCACTCAAGGAGATTTGTCAATTTGTTAAAGAACCCTAAGAATAAGTTTGCACCTCGGGATATTTGATCCCTCTCAACGCTTGATAGAGCCTAGGATCTGGATCTACGCTGGTTTTCTCCACCCACCTTAACTATTTTACTATTTTTACGATGCAATTTTGGGAAAATAGACATAAACTTAGCCTCTAAAGAATACAAGAAAACATTAGGTACTTTTAAAGGGATGGATTTTTTTTGCAACTAAAGATTAGGATTTTGGGATCCTTTGTATTGTTTTGACAACTAAGACACTCGATTGGATTGACCAACAATTGCGAAATCTGTGCTTCTTTTTGTTATTTGTTTTGTATTTTTTTAATTCACTAAAAATCAATATCACTTTTCCTTTGTTTATTTCAATATCCTTTCGATGTTGTGTCTTTTTATTTATACTTATAAGATATACGTTTTTTTTTATTGATTGTACAATTATAGTTATGTATTAAATTATAAGCATTTTTTTCTGTTGTTTCTCATGCATATTATGATTTTTTTTTTTTTATGAATACTTGCACAAAGTAACAAGTATGTTTTTGGAGTTTCAAATATAAGTATTTTAAATTTATAATATTTATTATCAATTTATATTACGAAAGTTATTTTTTTCATTTTTTATTTATTTTGTAATTTTTCTTAAAGGCTTAGGAAATAATATAGATTATTAGATTTAGTTTCTAATGATTTACATGTTTTCTTATCATATGTCTATATGTTGAAGACCTTTATCATCATTAAAATTTAAGATGTTTCCATGTAGTTTTTTTTGGGAAGAATTGCCATATTTAATATTGTAAATTGAAGTATTTATTTTTTTTAACCTTCCTCTACATAATCCCTTGAAACCAAACCTTGCATTTTTAGTAATGTGGGATAAAGGTGCCTAATGGAAATGTCATGAACTAGACTATTCAATGGTGTTAATTGTGTCTTTAATAAATATTATTCCTTATTTGTATTTTTTCCTATAAGCATTTAAGTTTAAAATTTAATAGATAAAGTTGTCGTTAAAGTGAAAATGAGCTACTAACTATGCAAATATTTGAGGGTTTCCCCTATTAGCATAAAAACCATCTTGAGGCCTATAGTGGGATGTTTTTAAACCCTCCATATAAAGTATTGTCATAGTACCTTATCAAGAAACATATTAGAAAACAACGAGATCCCAAATTCAAATTTCACTAGAATGAATGTATGTTCATGTTTGATACTAATTGAATACACTCTTGAACTTTATCAAATTGTATGCCTTAAACACTTATTATTGAAGATGAAACACGTGAAGAAGGATGGAATTCAATATAGTTAGGGAGGACAATATATGTAATCATGAAGAGTATTTGACATAAACACCTACAAATATGCGTGAGAGAATGTATGTGTATATAAATATAACGATCCTCCAAGAGGTATAACAAAAATAAATACTATGCATGTATATAAATAAATCTAGCTCTGAAAAAAAGAATTTTTTTTAAGCAATTACAAAATACATAAGGATATACGCAACACTAAAAAATTCAAATAACTTTAAAAGAATTGTTGATATCACTAGTCGTTGTCATTTGAGGAAGAGGTTAAAGGTTGTTTTGTCCTCACTCTAGTGTAGTTGTTTTTATCGGAGTGCCAATCATGACGGATCCACCATTTTTCTCTCTACCATACCCTAATGGGTACTCTCCTTCCCCTAGGACCCCCGAGCTTGACGAGGCTCACAATACCTTGCTAGCAATGGAAGTACAACGTCGGGATGCTCTTGGGAGGCTCCCAACCTCACTCACTTCGTATTGAAGCACACTCTTCCAAAGTCGCCTCAAAACCACCTAATTGGTTCCAACTAAAAACTATGGGAGGACCAAAGAAGAATAAGAAGAAATATCCTTCATTCTTCCTTTTCTTTAGCTTTTATTAACCATTTAGTCAATTCCCATGCATCCCATGCACCACTTTTAGTTAACTCTTTAGTTTACTTTCATTAATTAATTAATTAAATTTGCTTACCTGCACACTTTTTAGTTATCTTTAGTTCTTTGTTTCTTTTGCGATTAGTTAAGATTTTAGTTTAGTTCAAGTTCCTTAATTTTCACTCATAACTCGTTTCTTAATTTAGTTTTATTTCACTTTATTTATCCTTATTTGTCCATTTTTTATATTATTTATTTATTTATTATTTACTTCAAGTTCTTTATGATCAATTTATTATTTCCTTTAATTAAAATCTATGTTGTTTACTGCCACACATTCTCGTTACGACTAGAGTTATCAAGGTGATATGCTCACAGCATTCCCTTTCGATAATTCTCATTGGTGGGGACTTGGTTATGAAGAGTGAGCGAATGTTACCTCTGTCCATCTACCTTGGGAAGACCCAGGTGGTTCGTGGGGAATAAGGGTGAATCCCTATTATGTGCTCCCCAGTAATAATCTTCATGAATGACTCACTCAGTGCCTACTCTCACGGCACATGCATGTGATGAACTAGAGTTTTCCTCACTCTATTCAAAGTTCATCGTGCCGTCCAATTTTCTAGTCTTAAAGGGATAATTTTTCAGCCTCGTCGCCTTATGTACATGGATTCGCAATCACAATCCCATCATCTTCACATAAAACATCACGTGCATCAAATATTATAAACAAGATTTCAAATATAATATAAATATCAAATTGAGATTAACTATCAAAGGTTCTCGACTCATCGAGAATCCATCCACATCATACCTCATACGCATCAAACATATCACAATTAAATCATATCATAAATAAGATTGATATCACCTACCATAGTCGTCGATTGAGATAGAGTCTTTTTATACTTATGCTTTCTTGTGGTTCATGTACATGTCTTTCATGTCACACTCGACAACTAATCAAAGTTCATGCTACATAAATTTTGTCAATAAAACATTATAAACTTTTAATCCTTTCTAATGCTTCACATGATTCTTCATTTACCAATCATAATATCAGTGAATTCACAATTGACCAAATGTCGACATCATTCTTAGAGTCATAATTTACTCATTGATGTGTAAGATAATCCATCTTAGGTCATATCTCATCAATAATTCATTGCTTCACACATGTCCATGTCATCCGAAACCGGATTCCCTCGTAAATAAGTGCTTCCAAATTTTTTAGATCTCAAGTAAATAAATGGCCTCGTCATTTGTCATAAAATGATGACAAATGACCTCATGATTAAAATTAGTTTATTCTAATCTCAAGACTCAAGGTAAAAACAAGGGTTTTACAATAACTATCATTATATAAGATATGTTGGATTTTATATATAACAAACTTGGTTTATAAAGTTATTATTTCTATAAAAATTAATTGTTAGATGTTATGTACCCAAAAAAAATTCTATATTATTGTATCAATTCCTTAGTTATTTTTTAATTAAAAGATTTTATGAAGCTTTATTTTTTGCTTTATTTTATGATAATAAACAAACAACTACAGACATATAATTTTGATACCTCTTCCACTTATGCTTACATATTATTAATTTTGATACATTTAGAGAATTTAGAGAATTTTTATATTATTATGACTCGGGTGATCAGTGCTCGGTATTAATACAAAGATTCTCATCGGAAGCAGTTATTCCTTCTTGTGTTGATTGTATGCGAGAGTCTCTGATCATATTGTATATGGCATGTTACAGTTTGTAGAGATTAATTCTAATGAACATAGAAAAGAGCATATGAATATTTTTATGTGTAATTCATAGTATAAGGTCTGGTATAAATTTGGGTTGCAATAGGGAGAGAAAAATTCACGCCACATATAAGTTTGACAGAAAAATATAATAAAGTTAGAGAAGGTGCAAAAATAGAATACAAACCACATTATCAGTCAATAAAGATAATGGTATGTGCTTCACTGATTTTAATTTTTCAAACTAGTTATCTTTCCTATCACTTTTTCAAACTATTTAGCTTTCCTATCACTTTGAGGTGGAATGAATATGTGCAATGCATTTGCGCCATTTCAATGTTCTGATGAAGCTAAAGTTCATTGGAAATGTCGATTTCTGGTAAACTTATCTGTGCAGATCACTTATCCCTAGTATTTTATTTCGTTCAAATCTGCAAGGCATAATCATACTTTAACTACACCTTTTTGTTGTCTAATCCTTCGAGATCATTGTAATAATAGTTTACATAATAGTTATTAGATTATAGTTAAACTGTGCGAAATCATAACTGAATTGTACCCACTTATATATTTCTCCTGTTTACATTAATAGATATAGAATTGTGGCACTTTCCTCATGGCCTGTTACAGTGGTATCATTATGGTGAAGACTCTTTTAATATTGCATAGTAGTTTGTTTTTTAATATGTCGTATTTGTTCGTTTTTACTCTCTATATATGTAACCATGATTGCGAGCATAATGACTGGTTATATCCTTCGCCAAATAGAGATCAAAAGTTTGTCATGCAAAAACATTTTTCTTTCGAATCCATCGTTCATTTAATCCAGCATTGACTGTGGTCATGAGAACAGATATGGACTTTAACTTTAGTACTGTTACAATCTGCAGTAAATGTCTATTTGAATTGTGTAAGTTTCTCATCTCTTAGAGCTTACGTGCTTAGCTAGTAAACAACAACTTGAATCTACAATATTAGTGCACAGTAAAATTCAATTAATTCTTTAATTTCAATTTTTGGAGTAATACTATTTGGTAAATAAAGTTATAAAAATGGTTTCACATAGTAAACACAAAAATGCTTATGTGTAAGACTGTTACAGCCTTAAAAAAATTCAAAGATCTATATGATTCTCATTAATGATTCAAATGTTAAAATAGTTATTCAATTTAGATATTGAAGGATAATGATAGAGTTCTTTTCATGATAATGAAGCCACTATTGTAAAAGTTGATTTACAGTTAACTGTTTCGGTCTTGAATCTCTTCAAGATAGTGAAAAGATGAAAGACAATCTTTAAAATCCATGTAAACAAAATTGAAGAGAGAGAAAAAGCCTTTGGAAAGGAGCCACTTCACAATGCAGAAGTCCAAAGATGAATCTGCAAGATATGACACTAACAGTAGAGTACAAAGATGAATATGCAAGATATGACACTAGCATTAGAGGTCCTAAGATGAAGACACTAGCAGTAAAGTTTAAAGATGAATATGCAAGATATGACACTAGCATTAGAGGTCATGGAAGAAGACAATTTAGAGGTAGGGGTAAATATCATCAAGGTGAAAGATAACATTCTCATCAACAACATCAAAAGAATGACAAGAAATATATACAGTGCTATAGATGTGGCAAAGATGGTCATACTAACAATCATTACATAATTCTTTTGACACCCACCTCAGTGGCCTTTTAAGGCGACGTGAGACTTCTTGGAATGACCAAAGCCAAATTTTTCTTTCCTCTGATACCATCTCATGTGTTTTTCTTTGACCATTTTAATAAGTGAGGCAACCCTAATCTCACTTAATTGGATCCTTAATCAATGTTATGATAAATACCCACTCCCAAATAGTCAAATCTAACGGCATTAATGCAATCCTAATGGTTTATTTATTGATATCCAATGGTCAGTTAACACCACCATGACTTAATGAATTTTCCTTGATTTTTTCAGCGAATCCAACTTTTCACTTGAGACATCGACATTCAGAACTCAGAACCCATCATGGGTTTCACAACATGCACCCTCTGACTTCTCGACCCCAATGCCCTGACCTTGGTAGTCGGAACCGGAACCCCTAACGGTATTTCAACAAAAATAAACCCAATGTTTCGACTCTGTCATGTCCCCCTTTGTTGAAAACCAAAAGTGCTGACCTTTCCAAACGTCTACTGGTTCAAAAGTGGCATTAATTAATAAGCATAGGGAGTTTTGTTAAATTGTTATTTAGGAGGCATGTGCTTAATTTTATTTTTTTTCATTATTAATTAATCTCCAAATAAATATGTGGAAATAAGTTTCCATGTGAGGAGGGCACATTGGGGCAAGCCAACTTGCATAGGTTGATAATTAAAAAATGTCAAAGGGACTCACAAAAGCAAGGAGTCAGAAAAGAGGGAAAGTGCCAAAAGATAAGAAAAACATTTAGAATTAAAAGTAGGAAACTCTGCGCCTAAGGAGGGCGCAATTTCCATTTAGAGGACCAGTCACAAAAAAAAAATGTAGAAAAGTTGTCATAAGAAAAAACAAGCAACTCTAGGCCTAAAGAGGGCGCAATTTCCATGTAGAGGGTCAGTTACAAAAGCAGAAAGTGAAAAAAATCTGTCATAAGCAAAAGCATGTAACTTTTGGCATAATAAGGGTGTGTTTTCTAATTTGGAGGAAACTTTATTGATAGGTAAACATCCAACATGACTCACACATACTATTTTCTCAAGGAGGCTGCACCACTTGCCTAGGGTTAGGGTTTAACAAGTGGCAACTTGCTCAATAGGTGAAGGACTTTCTCAAAAAGTCACCCAAGTCACTCAATGTTTATTTAAGGATGCTTCCAACTCCATTTCTCAGTTTTGCTTGAGGAATGATTTTGTATTGAGTGAAGCTAAGCTTCATGCTGAGTGATGTGTCTCAGTCTCTTGGGTGATGCTCCTCAAGTATTTTCCCCCTCTCTTTTATCTCCCTTTCCATTTTTCAGTGTAGGTTATGGTGAGCTAAGGAACAATGCCCTAAGCTTCACATTCAACCTCTACAATAACCATACATTCATTGAAGATGAGCTCCAGTGAAGGGAACTTTACCTACACTACCAACCCCAAGTTTGGTGCTAATTTTGGGCCTCCCATCCACAGTTTTGGAACCCCTTTGAAGAAATCATTTCTATAAACCTTCTTATCAGATTATAAGCCCCATTCACTCATTCAGAATTCTACAATATAGTAAGGTTGATGTTCCAGGGATCCCTCATGTTAAGCTTTCATGAGTGGAGCCTTTTATTTCCCCTTTGATGGTTTTTTTCTGCATTTTATGCAATATTAATGTATTAATGTCCACGAGAAGAAGTATTAAGTTATCTAATTTGTAAAATATGATGTATTAATCTTTGTAATACATTAATAGCAGGTCTGAACTAAATCTGATTCAAAATTTATCAATTTTTGCATGCCCTTGCTCATTCACAGGGAATTTTTTAGTACTCTTATTGTTTTCATCATCCTGGAAGTTTTATGCACTCAAATGTTATTCTGAAGTTTTATCCAATATTAACTTTAGTAACATTTACAATGACACATCTATAATTGTATTATTGCATGCATTTTTTTATTATTTAAAAATGTTATTCCCTCAACAACTTTTAATCCATTGAAAAGAAGGTATGCATAATGCTAATAATCCAACACTCTAAGAGGAATATTTTTCCAATATACAACAACAAATATACCACCACAATTCAATGTATTTCAACTCAATAATTCATAAATTAATTAAAATAATTATATGGATAAACTATATTTCATGGAAAAAATATAATAAATATTCTAAATAAAATCAAATGGACAGAAGCCAATATAAATATCATAAGTTAATATAAACTCTTTACATTAATATGTTTAAAAATTGTTCGCCAAATTTTACAAGAAACTTTATTAACACTTTAACGTTCAATTGAATAAATCTAAACAAATTTATTATATTTTATCAAATTTATTATATTTTATTATAAAAAAAGGGTTGATCAACAGTTGCTTTGGATTAGTCTAATGATAATACTATAGTCAAGGAAGCATAGGATAACCATTTAACATTCTACTCATTTTAATATAATTTTATGGTCAACGAAGGGTTTGTCATCTCTTTCCTAGGCTAACCCTTGAAAAATAAACTATGCTCAATGAAGGATCAACTAACTTTTTCCTAAGTTCCCAAAGATGAAATAATTATGCATATAGAGGAAATGCTAGCTAACTATTCGAAGATTTCTTCTACAATAATATTATTGTTCTATAGCATTGGTCTTGGTTGTTCAAAAAAATCTTATGCAAAGATAATACTATGCTTTAGGAAAGGTTGGTTGAACATTCACTATGATCCCTCTTGGCAAGTATTTTATTTTCGAGGAAGACTTGGGTGAATATTTCCATGGCTGACACTTAATGAGAATAGTATGGTCAAGGAAGGGGAAACTAAATTTTACTTGGGATACACTTATAATAGAATAAATACAAGACAAAGGGTTAGAGAGAACCTCCATGGGAAACCCCTTTTAGATAATTCTTTAGTTGATAAGTATTTCCCAATTATTTCATGAGACCCCTTTCAATGAGAATAGTAATTCTCAAAGAAAAGTTGGATGGCCCTTTTGTATTCTATCACTTTATGGTATTTCTATATGAGAATAAAATTACTTTGACACTTCACTTAGATACCCCTCCATTAGAATAGCATGTAGGAGGAAGGATCTGTCAACACTTTCCCATGATCCCATTTTGCGAAAAATATTTCTTTAAGAAGGATGCATCAACACGTTGATTCGATACGCCTAGATGTTAATACCATCTTTTGAGAATAACCAACTTACCATTGTCCCTACCTTTGTATGAGAATCGTATTCTTGTAGAATGATCAATTGACCTTTCCATTCCATACCCAAGGATTAGAATACTATCAATTATAAATGATATATGAAACCTTTTACATGATCCCCTTCCATCTGAATACAATGGTGGAGAAAGAGTCATTTTAACCTCCTTTTGGACCCCTATTATGGGTAAAATATGCACATACAACTATAAATAATGAGGGAATTCTCTTACACTAATATTCATGAAATTTTTCATATTCTCTTTCCTCTAAGGAAAACATAATATAAAGGGATATAAAATACTATATAAGATTAAAAATAAATTGTTGACATTTGAAGAAATTCATCACTTCAATTACATATACTGACAAAAATGAGAAAGAAAAGTTGTTGAAGAAAATTAAATGATATTTGTTAACAGAGTAATATTATGCAAAAAAAAAAAATCTAGATCCCTCAATAATGTGTACTTTTCTACACAAATATAAGAAACATGGTTCCTAGAATAACATAATTGATTAATCAATATTTGCATTAAATAATAATCCAACAACTATAAAACATCACTTTTTCTAATGGTTAAAATAATCTGTTAAGGATATTTTAGTTAAGTGGATCTTGATGGCGTATTAGTGCGTTTAAAAAAAACCCACTGCATTCAGTTGAAATCTGTTTGACAAGAATAATATCCTTTCCATTACCCATGATATCCCTTGATGAGAATTATATGTTCTAGGAAGGATTAATATACCCTTCTATGGCCCACCTTACTTGAAAATACTATTTTAGATGAAGGGTCAGTTGACCCTTACTTGAGCTCTCCTTAGAAGTAGAATCCTACTAATTTTTTTTATGAAAATAATATAGCAATTTATTAATATATGTTACCTTTTAGAAGTAAAGATAATATAAATATTGAAGAATTTATTCATGTTTCAGAATTTTACAGTAAGTTGGTGATATTAAGATCTCCAGTCTATAAATGTTTTCTAATTTTTATATTATTACGACTCAGGTGATCAGTGCTTGGTATTAATACAAATCTTCTCATCCAAAGTAGATATTCCTTCTTGTGTTAACTGTATCATATTGTATATTCATGTTACACTTCGAAGAGATTAATTCTAATGAACATACAAAACAGTACATTCCTTCTTGTGTTAACTGTATGTCAGTCTCTGATCATATTGTATATTCATGTTATTTTGGATTTTTCAAAACTTTTTAAAGAAATGCATTTATCTTCATTATTTTTTTATAGTAATTGACAGTATAAGGTCTGGTATAAATTTGGGTTATAATTCATACCTTTCTAGAGGGAGAAAAATTCACGGGGACGTATAAGTTTGGCAGAAAATTATAATAAAAGCAGAGAAGGTGCAAAAATAGAATACCAAGCACATTAGAATTCAATAAAGATAATGGTAGGGTTTTTGTTTTTTAAACTATTTATCTTTCCTTTCACTTTGACGTAGAACAAATATGTGCAATATTCTAATGAAGCTGAAGGTCATTGGAAACACTGATTTCTGGTGCCTTTTCAATATTCTGATGAAGTTGAAGGCAATATTCTAATGAAGCTGAAGGTCATTGGAAACACTGATTTCTGGTGCCTTTTCAATATTCTGATGAAGTTGAAGGTACAATTCAGATAACTGAATTGTACCCACTTATATATTTCTCCTATTTATATTAATAAATGTAGAATTGTGGCGTTTTCCTCATGGTCTGTTAGTCGAAAGAGTCTTTTAATATTGCGTATTTGTTAGTTTTTTAATATTTTGTATTGTTTGTTTTTAATTTCTATATATGTAACTAGGATTGCAAGCACAATGTCTAGTTATATCCGTGGCGGAATAGAGATCAAACGTTTGTGATGCAAAAACATTTTTCTTTCGAATCCATCGTTCATCAAATTTAGCTTCGACTGTAGTCATGAGAACAGATCTCGACTTTAACCTTAGTGTTCCAGTCGACAGTTAATGTCTATTTGAAGCCTCTAAGTTTGTGGTCTGTTAGAGCTTAAGTGCTTAGCCAGTAAACAAGAATTTGAATGTACAATATTAGTGCACAGTAAATTTCAATTAATTCTTTAATTTCAATTCGTTCATAGTAAATTTCAATTTGTTCATATTAAATTTCAATTAATTCTTTAATTTCAGTTTTGAAAGTAATATTAATTTCAAAAACTAAGAAATACTGACATGTGGGTTGCTACTTGTGAAATGAAAAATTACAGTTGACAGTAATAGCATCTTGCAGAGACCAAACAACTTTCACTCTGGAAGAGTAAACACAAAAAGTCTGATGATGTGATTGTTGCTTGTGTCCATGGGTAAGAAGCATATAAGACTACTTTTACAGGGTTAAATATGTTTGTGATTATGAGCTTCAAATTATTCAAATATTAAAATAGTTATTCAACTTGAAATGAAGGCTAATGATCCAATGAAGCTACTTTCTGAAATCAGAGGTCTTTTCCATGATATTGAAGCTATAGAGACTTCTTGGAACCACCAAAACCTAATTTTTCTTTCATCCAATACTATTTCAAGTGTTTTGCTTTTGAAATCAGAGCTCTTTTTCATGATATTGAAGCTACCAGAGACTTCTTGGAACCACCAAACCTTATTTTTCTTTCATCCAATACTATTTCTTGTGTTTTGCTTTTCTTGGAAATATTAATTACTGGTTGATCTTAATAGAAAATCAGCAGACTCAGAGTATATAGCAATCAGAAACTACTATCACACAATCTGATAGAAACTGTCACACAGTCTCACAAATCTCTTGTATATAAGACAGTGGAGTTTAGTTGTCGAAGCTAAGTTTCTAGGTAGAGAGTAATTACACTCTTTTAATGTTAAGTCCATTAGTTGGAAAAAAAATTCTATATGAAGAAGGAGACTGTAAATATGAAATCAATAGACAAGCACAATAGAACAGAGAAGAGAAGTGCAGAGAAGAAGTAGAAAGAACAACTCCGTGAAGAGCTTAAACCTCAAGCTTCTATGTTTTGTAAGCGTTGAAGAGCCAAGCTTTATAACAGGTGAAACATCCTCGTAAATTTAAAATATGTATTTATTGCTGTAAGTTTTGTTATGTCATCACAAGAAATATAAATCCAATAGTTCACGTTTTAATGCAAGTTCTAGTTAGCTGCATATCTTCTCCATATTTACCTGAGTGAATGTTGTTTACATTTACTATGAGTGAAAGACACAAAGAATCCATGATTATTTTAGTGTGTTAAGTTCTAGTTTTTACGGTCACAAGTTCAACAAAATCTTGTTTATTATTTTCTTATATGATATGGTGAGTGAGTCGCAATATAGTTGTGTCACAGTTAATCCTAAATTTCCGTAGTGAAAAGTGTTTTTCATATTCCTAAGTCCTTGGACTAGGAAATATAAAGTTGTGAAAACTTGGTCGCACATGAGTTGGTAGCAACCAAATTCATGTCGCATTAAAATCCCATAGAATCCAAAGTAAAAGTGTGTCGATGTGAAAAGTTCGCCCACTTACTCCATCGCAGCACAGTAACTTCACACAGTAATTCGAATGCGTAGTAAATTCCGTCGCAAGTAAATTGAGTCACAAGATTTTGAAAAAGTGGAACGGGGAAAACAAAGGTTGTGTTGCCCACGTTAACTCAAGTTAATT
Source organism: Pseudotsuga menziesii (assembly GCA_001517045.1). Lineage (NCBI taxonomy): Eukaryota > Viridiplantae > Streptophyta > Pinopsida > Pinales > Pinaceae > Pseudotsuga > Pseudotsuga menziesii. Next base: position 276,359 of record LPNX010237549.1, on the reverse strand, counting down.
GTCAATCTAGTATTAGATCTAGTTTAGGAAAGAAATCCTGTCCTAAAATGGAAAAAAATTCTAAGGAAAGTTAAAAATTAAAATGGTTTCTACTTCTGGTTCAAATATGTCGAGTTTACAAACTTTGATTTTTACAGGAAAAAATTATAAATATTGGTCTCTAACAATGAAGGCTTTGTTTAGAGGTCAATATGTTTGGGATATTGTTCAGAATGGTTATGCAGAACCAACAGATCGAGTGGCATAAAATAATCTCTCACAAGCTGAGAAAGATGTCCAGATGGAACAGAGGAAGAAAGATGGAAAAGTTGTTTTCTATATACATCAAGCCATGCCTGAAAGCATACTCCCAAGAGTAGCGGTAGCAATTACTGTAAAGAAGGCATGGGACACATTGGGGACAACTTATCAAGGTTTGGACAAGGTAAAGACTTAAGAGCTACAAATTCTGAGAAGATATTTTGAATCTCTGTCCATGAAAGATTCAGAGTCAGTAAACTCATTTTATACCAGATTGTTTGATAAATCAACTGAAATCTTATGGAGAAACCATAACAGACCAAAGGGTGGTTGAGAAAATTCTCAGAAGTCTTCTGCCAAGATTTGGGGACTTGGTTGTGATCTTGGAAGAACACATAGACATGAAAATGTTTACCATTGATGAGCTACAAGCTTCACTCATCAATCATGAAGAAAGGCTCAGCAGAACACAAACATCATTGGAAGGTCCATTTGCAACACAGTCATCTATAAGTCATGGAATGGGAAAGGGGAGAAATAATTGCAAAGCCAGAGGAAGAAACTTCTCAAGAGGAGTACGCAGCAGTAGTCCTACAAATGTTGCTAGTAGAGGACCAAATCAGAACCCAAGTCAGCCAAGTGGTCACAGGTTTGATAAATCAAAGATTCAATGTCATTACTGTAAAAAATTTGGTCATTATGCATATGAATGCAGGAAGAAGCAATTTGACCAAGGAAAGCAAAGCCAAAATCAGTCGATGAACATTAGCACTTCGTCGAGTGCAATGTTGATGGCATGCACATCCCGAATTGAATGCAATACCATCCAAGAAAGTATAGATAATACCAGGCTGCAGCAATCATGTGACTGGTAATTTAAATTTATTTTCCATTCTAGATAATTCAGTTCAAACTGATGTTACACTTGGAAATAATGTCCAAGTCATTGTTTTCGGAAAAGGTATTGTTAGTATTTTAACAAAACAGGGCGAGCATAAGTATATGTCTAATGTTTATCATGTCGAAGGTCTAAAACATGATTTGTTGAGTATTGGAAAACTGATACATAAAGATTACAGAGTCTAAATGGAAGACAATCACTGTGTGATTAAATTTATACGTACAAACAACCTGTTGATAGAAAGAGTGCCAATGATAAGCAATCGCTTGTTTCCATTGAAGATAGTTCCAGACAATACAGAAGTTGCATTCAAGGAACAAAGTAAAGAAGAAGTCGTGTACTGCGACAAGAAAGAAAATTACACCACTGATTTTTAGGTTGCATTTCAAACAGAAGTTCAGTGTGATTCCTGGCTATGGTATTTCAAATTTGGACATCTGAATTTTGGTGGGCTGAAGCTACTCCACACAAATAATTTGGTAAAATGATTGCCATTGATTGACAAACTAGACAGAGTTTGTGAAGGTTGCATCTTTGGAAAGAAGCATAGAGAAATTTTTCCACTCGAAAAGCCATACAGAGTGTGCACACCACTTGAGATTGTGCACTCTAATATTTGTGGCCCAATGCAGACAACATCCATTAGTGGCTGCAATTATTTTCTTACTTTTATTGATGACTACTCAAGACAAACGTGGGTATATTTTTTGAAACATAAATATGATGCATTTAGTAGTTTTCAATAGTTCAAAGCACTCATGGAGAACGAGAGTGGACACCACATAAAAATCCTAAGAATGATTAGAGGTGATGAATATGTTTCAAATGAATTTCTAAATTTCTACAAAACTCTGAAGCAATTCACTGTGCGGTATACACCTTAGCAGAATGGTGTCACAGAAAGAAAGAACATAACCATTATGGAAATGGCATGCAGCATAATGGAAGCCAAGAATTTTCCAAATGAATATTCGGTTGAAGCAGTCACAACTGTTGTCTACATTATGAATTGATGTCCAACAAAGAGCGTGAAGAACATAGTTCCTCAAGAAGCATGGACAGGTATGAATCATAGTGTTTCTCATTTAAATTTTTTTGGTTGTGCCACATATGCTCATGTTCCAAATGAGCTAAGAAAGAAGTTAGACAAGAAGGGAAAAAATGTATTTTTGTTGGCTATTCTGAAGACATAAAAGAATACAAGTTGTTTGACCCTGTCGTAAGGAAAGTAATAATTAGTCTCGATATTCAATTTGTTGAGAATGAATCATGGGATGGAACCATGGAGAAGAATGTCAAGATTGTGTCGAATGTTGAGCATGAAGACATCACGAAGGAAGTGGTTCAAACATCACGTAAGTAAATCAACCGGTCCCAACACCGTTGACTCCCATGACACCGCGACATGGTTCAACACAAGGAATATAGACACAAGCTGCAGCTCAAGTTACACTCGCAAGCACACCAAGAGGACAATAGACTCCATCAAGCAGATCGACATCAACAGATCTAGTGAAGACAATAAGTTTGTGTGAGATATATGAATCTGGTACACCAAATTTCTTCTCTCTCTTTGCATTGTTTTCTCAAATAAATGATCCACTGAAATTTGAGGAGGTTGTTGAAGAAAAAATATGGGCACAAGCCATGGATGAAGAAATAGAATGCATTGAGAAAAACCACACATGGGAACTAGTTGATGTACCAAAAGATAAATATGTAGTTAGCGTAAAGTGGATTTATAAGACCAAACAAGATGTTGATGGGAATGTGCAGAAGCAAAAGGAAAGAATGGTAGCAAGAGGGTTTGAACACAAAACAACCCGGCATATATTTCGATGAAACATTTTCACCAGTTGCACGCATGGATAAAACCATAATTGTTTTGGCCATTACCGCACAAAAAAAATGGCACGTTTATCAAATGGATGTTAAGTCATCATTTCTGAATGGTTATATAGATGAAGAAGTATATGTGGAACAACCACAAGGATATGAAGTTCCAAGACAAGAACACAAAGTATACAGACTCAAGAAGGTGCTCTATGGTTTGAAGCAAGGTCCAAGAGCTTGGTACAATGGCATTGATTCCTATCTCATTGAGAATGGATTTCACAGAAGTGAAAATGAACCAACGTTGTACACCAAAGTGAATGAGAAAGGTAACATGTTAATTGTTTGCCTATATGTGGATGATTTAATATTTACTAGTGATTTTGGCATAAAAGAATTTAGAACAGTCATGGAAAGTGAATTTGAAATGACTGATTTGGGGCTCATGAAGTTATTTATGGGCATTGAAGTCCGGCAATCTGAATGTGATATTTCCATATCATGGTCCAAGTATGCAAGCACGGTTTTAAAAAGATTTAATATGTGAAATTCCAAGGAAGCCCCAACACTAGTAATAACAGGTTTAAAATTGAGCAAAGATGATGATGGATCAACTGTAGATCCTACGCTGTTTAAAAGGATTGTTGGAAACCTTATGTATTTAACAGCGACAAGACCACGCATCATGTATGGATTAAGTTTTATCTCAAGATTCATGGAGTCACCAAAAGACTCACATTCGCAAGTAGGTAAAAGAATTCTAAGGTATGGAAGTGGTACAAAATATCTTGGCTTAATGTATTCAACTTCAGAAAATTTTAAAAATCATTGGATATATTGACAATGACAATGGAGGTAGCACAAATGACAGGAAAAACACATTTGGGTACACATTTCATTTTGGTACATGTGTTGTTTCATGGGATTTGAAGAAACAACCCATATTAACTCTATGTTCAACAGAAGCAGAGTATGTCGCAGCTACAGGCACTGCATGTCAAGCTTTTTCAATGATAAGAATGTTAAAAGACCTATCATAGAACCAACAAGAACCAACAACTATTCAGCCATTTCCTTGTCAAAGAATCATGTGTTTCACAAGAAAACCAAACATATTGACACAAGGTGTCATTTCATAAGAGAGCTACTGAATAACAAAGAAATTTGTTTAGAATTTTGCAGGTCTGAAGATCAACTTCCAGACATCTTCACAAAACCATTGGCAAGGGATACATTTCAGTATCTCCGAAGTTATTTGGGAATGACAAGTTCTACACAATGAACTTTGTCATGAACAAAGCATGTTTTCTACTCTAAATCATTTTGTAATATTTTTGTTTTTTAAACTTCCATCTGCTCATAATTAAGGGGGAGTGTTGGAAATATTAATTACTTACTCATCCGAATAGAAAATCAGCCGAATATGTCAGAGTCTGTAGCAGGTCAAAAACTGTCAGACAGTCAGACAAGATAAAGAGTTCAGATCCCTTGTATATAAGATAGTGGAATTTAGTTGTTGAAGCTCAGCTTCTAGGTAAAGAGTAATTACAGTCTTTTAATGTTAAATCTGTTACTCGGAAAAAAAAATTCTATCTGAAGAAGGAGATTGTAAATATGAAATCAATAGACAAGCAGAATAGAACAGAGAAGAGAAGTGCAGAGAAGAAGAAGAAGAAGAAATCAGTAAAGATCTTGAAGCTCAAGCTTCTGTGTTTTGTAAGTGTTCAAGAGCCAAGCTCTGTAACAAGTGAAACATCCTGGTAAATTTCAAGTTTGTATTTACGGCTGTAAGTTTTGTTATATCATCACTAGAAATATAAATCCAATAGTTCATGGTTTAATGGAAGTTCTAGTTAGTTGCATATCTTCTCCATATTTACCTAAGTGAATGTTGTTTACATTTACTTTGAGTGAAAGACACAAAGAATCCATAATTATTTCACTTTGTTAAGTTCTAGTTTTTTACGTGCAGAAGTTCGACACAAATCTTGTTTATTATTTTCTTATATGATATGGTGAGTGAGTGGCAATATAGTTGTCGCAGTGAAAAGTTTTTCACATGAGTTGGTCACAAGCAAATTCATGTCCCAAAAGCCTGTAGAAACCAAAGTAAAAGTGTTTCAAGGTGAAAATTCCGCACACTTACTCCGTCGCAGCATAGTAACTCCACGCAGTAATTCTATCGCGTAGTAAAGAGTCACAAGATTTGGAAAAAGTAAAAAAGAGAAAACAAAAATTGTGTTGTGCGAGGTAACTCAAGTTAATTGTTGTGGCCATTTTTCCCAAGAGATTTAACCAAATTAATCAACTAAGCAACCATAATCTCACTTAATCAAATCCTTAATCAATGTTATGATCAATCCCAACCAACTAACTAATAGTAAAATCCTACCGCCTTGATGAAATCTTGAGGGTTTATCTATGGAGATCCAATTGTCATTAAAGAATAGCTTAATCAAGCTTACTTGACCTTTTAAAGCCAATCCAATTTTTTACTTCCAATATTAACGTTTGAAACTTGGAAAGCATCATGGGTTTCACAACATGCTGCACCCTCCCACTTCCGATCCTAGCGCCCTGAAGTTGGAACTCGGAACACCTAAAAGTCTTTCAACCAAAACCAACCCAATGTTCGGACTCCTACGCCACCAATGTCAGAAGTAGGAAGTCTACACCACATGTCCAACTTTCAACTGAAATCCGATGTTACCAATGTTGGGAGTCGAAATTCCGCATTCCCCTCATGTCCATCACAGTTATACACCGATTTCAATGTCAACACTGAATCAACTGCTTGGATTAATTCTGGATGGGAAATCAATGGTCATGATTGCTCCAATTCTCTACTGCCAACACTTAGTCATTTTCCCATGAGAAACTATTTTTATCTCCAACATGAAAGGTTTGAATTACAATCCAATCATTTTTTTCCATTTACTCTTATGTATGAGATTCCAATTTCCACCTGATTTAGTGTTTTCCACCATACTCAGAATAATGGAACAGTATATTCATGTCGTATGACTTGTATTTCCATGTACCAAAAAGCTGACCAAACACTACCCAAATTCTCAAGAGCGCAATTATATATAAATTTTTTAGTGTGAATTAATATCACCCAAGATCCCAATCATATAAAGACTTTCAATTGTGCATTAATATGAAAACATGGAAGATAATTGCATTTCTTCAAAAAGTTTGCGAAGATCCCGAATACATGTGTCTACAGTTCAGGGAAAAAACACATAACTCAATTCATAGTCTTATATCATCAGAATTGAGATATAATTCAACTCAAGGAGGGGAAGAAAATAGCTTCTTCGGATACCAAGCTTTATATAAATAATCTCAATTATAAGAAGAACAATTACAAAACTTCCATACAGCCCTGATATTCATATCATGAGCAAACTTCACAACAATGAAATATGGATAAAGAAAAAAAAATGCCTGGCCTTACCTCTATGCCTACTTATATTTAATGGTCTACTGTTTTTTACCTCTCACAGCACAGATAATCTAAAATTCCAAACCACTCTATGCCTACTCATATTTAATGGTCTATTGTCTTTTACCTCTCACACCACAGATAATCTAAAATTCCAAACCAAAGAAGGGAGGAAAAGAGAATACATTAGTCTTATCACAGAGCTTGTAATTCCGTCTATTTCTATGGATTCTTGAACGTAAAAAACTTACAAGAAACCTCTGAATCACCTTGACGAAGCCCTGATGATACAACAATTCAAGCCCATTGGTTTCGAACTGCCCACTTGAAGGGAAATCCCATCCCTGCCAATAGGCTTCATGTTTTATTTCCTCCCGGGAGGCTCAACAAAATGCATATGAAAGCTCTCGAGCTTGATCTGCTGCTCGATCCGCCAGAGAACCTTAACGCGGTAGCCTTGCTGCGTAGGATCAAGGATCCAGAGGATTTAGTAAAGAATTTAGAACAACAACAAAATAAAATGTGAACATTGTGAGTTTGTTTAATGGTTAAGAGTATGTGTTATTTTTTTGGAGGTCATAAGTTTAAAAATGGTAGGATAGGTTTGCTCATTAACCTATTGTATAAGCGACCCTTAAGATAAAGATTCAGCTAGAGAGATCTCCATCCCTACTAAATTACAAATTATTAATATAACTTATAAGCTGTTGAATATACTCTTAAGAAATTGCTATTCCATACATTAAAAAAATCAACAAAATTGAAATGGACATAAAAGTCAATAATCGGTTGTGGAACATGTGAAGTGTGCAAGGGTATATACACAATACAAATCCAAAATCATTTATATTAGTAATTACGTGTTGACAGTATGACGTCATTGACATGCTTTCTTTACCTTGCGGCAGCGTTCAAAATTGAACCCTTCAGAGCGTTTCGAAAGGCTTCTAGCCCTTCTCACAAGTGTAAAGTTAAAATTGTCCTTAAAGAAAATTTAAAATTTGAATTTTACCCTTGGCATAATTTATATCAACATTTCAAAAGAAGTACAATTTTTTAAATTATCCATCCATATAAATTTCTCTTCTCTTTACATCCTCATCTCATAGTCATAACTAGGATTATTATGCCTGCACATCCTCACCTCATCCATATTAAATGTGTCAAGACACAAAGAGTAAGATACAACTATAAGTCTTATATTAAATTTATCTTATAAGTCTTTAATTAACAGTATCAACTCAGATTTGACACGTTGGATGGTTCTGATCTTCTTATCACGAGTCCTTACCAATTTGATTGCAAGGCATTCTTTGAAGGCGAAGTCCATAATTTTAGGTCTTCTTCCTCATTATCATGCCTTTTGGTAAGACAATAAAGAGGGTAGTGGCCTGCATTAGCATGGAAAATGTTTTAGGAATAGAGGTTATACACATTAATTGTTTTCATTAAATAATTTAAATTCCTACCAATGACTATCGTTTCGGCGAACAGTGGACTGGTACAAAACACAACAAATTTTAGATCCCCGAGCACTTAATTACACACACCTATAACTTTCTCAAATCTAGCCACTAATAAACTTATTTTGGTATTCGGGTTCAATTTAAAAGAAGTGTTGAGACTTAGAAATACAATGAGTTGCAAGGATTCAGTTGACTTAGGCCCCTCCATCACATACATGTATGCTTTCACAACAAGCGTTGAAAAACAATATTTGTTTTTTGCATTTTTTTTTGTGAAAAGATTTGGCCAATTTATACTTGTCAATTAAAGGACAATTATTTATATTTCTTTTCATATTTGAAGGGCTGAGAGAATAATTGCCATTCCAATTGAAATCAAGACCCACCCTTCAAATTTGATCACTGCTTGCGCACTTGGTTCCTGCTAGTCTAGACCCCGGTTTTGATTTGCACATGCATCGTTGAGTCTCCATGCCCACAAATTTGGGTTCGTTGTTTGGTCGGGGTTCGTGTTTTTAATTGCTTTGAGTGCATATTAGATTGTAACAAATTACACCATTTTAATCAAAGTTCTTTCAATTTAGGTTTTATGTTTTATGTGCATGGGATATTTAATTTTAATTTTTTTTTTCTTTTTTTTCTGCACACTTTGAATTTTATGTGTTCAAAGAAGCTGATTTTTTTTGGTATAATTTTGATAAAATCTCATCAAGAGTTTTAAAAATTTAGGTTATAGTTGTCAAATTTTTTGGAATTTTGGTGTTAGGGGTTTTTGAGGGTATTGAATCCATTTTTTCCATCAAAATTCGTTTTAAAACATAGTTACATTCTAATTTTGCAAAATAAGAAAAAATGTTGCATTCCATGAAAAAAATAGTTGCCATATCCAAATCATCAAATTTGTACACTTTTTTTTGCAAAAATGTTTTATCTTTCCACTTAGCATTTGATGCATTGAATTAATATAACAGCATATATCCATCTTAAAATGGATCTGACAAGCCATGAGAGGGATCAAATCTCTTGAGATGCAAACCTATTTTTAAGGTGTAAATGTTGAGGAATCACTTTATTTATGTAATTTGTGTTTTTTATGTACTTGTCCTTGTAAATGTTTTATCTCTAATTTGATACGACATGTTATTATTTTATAATATTTTATAAGTTTTTTAAAAGGTTACTTTCCAACTTGTTGTAGCTGCAACAATTTCCCAAAATTTTAAATTTTGGGACCCTCCTTTTCTTTACATTTTGCCTAAGATTGTTTGGATTGCTGAAATCTGTTTTTGTTTTTCCCCTGCTCCAAATGTGGATTGTTTTAAGTTGAAGTGAGGTCAACTGTTTTTATGCTTTCTAGAAAACTGCTTTTGTTTGCCAATGCTTTGGACTGTGGAGTTTAAGGTTGATTTGAAAATGATGTCCTTTGATCTGAATGATTTCCTTCATTGCTTTCGGAGGTCTATTTTTGTTTGAATCAAAAATTTAGTTCTCTTTGCCGCCGCTGTTTCAGAGATGAAACAAACTATTTTTATTGTTCCACAGCATAAAGTCTTTTGGAACTTAACATTTTTTTTATTTGGTTTTTCGGAGGTCAGTTGAACAGTAAATCGGGGCCGTAGTTCTCTACGCAGTCGCCGTTGCGGAGGACAGATAGAGAACCAGCCGATGGACAGTCCTTACTTTTGCCAATGCGTTGGTTTATTGTTTTCATTATTTTTGTTTCTTTGCTATCGGACGGTTTATGACTGTGATCGGAAGCCATAGACTGATTGCCATCCGTCGTTGCAGTTTTCCGGTACACTATCTTTTCGACGCTTAGTTGGTTTATCTGACGACGCTTTACTAGCCAGTCCTGATAACCTCCGACCATCGACGTTTTTCATTTGATCGTGGAAGTCGTAGTCTAAAGGTCTTCCGCCATTGCGACTCCTTGGTGAAGTAACCATCTGACTCATAGTTTTTCACCCACCGAGGAGAGTTCGTGTTTCGCCTAATGCTTAGTATTTTCCCGCCTTTCTCATGTGCTTTCACTCTATTTTTCTATGGTGGTGACTGTGTCATTTTTGGTGCTTTCTTCGGAGGATGTCGAATGGGTCCATATGTGTCCTGGTTTGAGATAGGGAGCCTGTTTTATGGGGCTTATGTTTTAGTTTGGACAGTGGATTTAGCGGATTATAGGCCTAACTATCAGGATTTTCTTTGCATTATCATGTTTTCTTTTCATGCATTAAGATTGTTTAGAGTTCATTTTACAGAATGCATGTTTTGATACAGTTAGTGTTACTTTATGAAACCCTAAATGGTCTAAAATCTGTTATTTTCATGACATGACGATTACTGCGAGTAAGATGTGTTTAAAAGACAAAGTAGAAGGGAGGAAGCAAGGAAGGAAGTGGTTGAGGAACGAAGAAGCAGAAGTTGAGAAAAAAAGAAGAAAGTCAGGGCTAAGCTCTATAGGATCGAGCAAGGGACCAACGGATTACTAAGCACAATCAATAGAAGCAGAGGCCGAGGATTGGGAAAGTTCGTTAGTTACCAAGCTAGTCCCTTTTCATAAAAGTGCTTTTAAATCTTAAATCTGAAATGTAACATTTGTATGAATCATGAGCACTCACAAAAAGACAAAATTATGAGATTAAATGGTTGGAGGAGCCCAAAGGTCATTGAGGGGAAGCCCAAGATTTTTGCTTGTAGTATAAGTATAGGAGAGTTAGATAGAATAAAGGACTTTTTCCGAGTTAGATTTGTCAGAACATGTTGTAAGAAGAACTATTTCCTTTTGCAATAAGAATTACAATTTTCTTGTTGGAGAAAGCTTTGTGGAAGGTTTCAAATGCTATGCAATGGATTTGTTGAATGTGAACTATTTCGTTTTCAGCTGTTGTCCATTAACTGTGAGATCATTCTAACTCTTTCAACCTATGTTCTTGTATGAATGCTCTCTACTTTATTTTCTGAGATTTCCACTATCAGTAATGATGGTTTTAATAAACAATGAGCTATCTTGTTGTTCATCTATCTATTAATGTTTATGTGTTTTGAAATAAGTAACAGCTATCTCTGATTTTTCTTAATGCATGAGAAAAAATACATTACTCATTGATGAGTTATAATCTTGCTCCCTTAGGGACAGGTTAGATAGTTAGGTTTAGTTTATCTTGCTGTGTGTGATTTATATGCGAGTGAGTTAAGACGAGAGGTAAGAACCTGTGCATCACATTGTGACTGCTCCTCGTATTCTCTATAAATACACATTTGTTAGTTAGGCACTTGCATATCATACTTAAATACAAAAAACTAAAAATTCACATGGTGGACCGGGCCGCAACCGGTAAAACCCTTTATTTTGGTTACTTGACCTATGGTAGTCGGACCATAAATCAGACGGATTCCCCATACCAAATAGTAACGGGCTAGTTGAGAACGTTTACTGGGGAGAATCCCTTGCTATTTTTGCTTGCAATTTTCCAGGCCTCAATAGTTTTTGGTGCTAGAAGGAGGGCTGCCAGTGCATGGTTGGTCGAGAAAACCCGTTTTCTCGAGATTATTCCACCAGTGACAGTTCATAAAGCAATTTGTTTCCCAATCCAATTCTGGAGGAGAAGGGTAAAGAGCACTTGTATTATGCCGATAACGAAGTAGTTAATGATTTGAGAAGGAATACTAGGGCATATGTGAAGAAGATTGGAGGATTACTAATTATCCCTAACTTACCCAGAAGAGAATATAAGAAGAAAGACCGTCCTATATTGGAAGACTCAGTATTGGTTGGAGATTTGGAAGAACTAGTAGAAACAACCTTACAGGAGGTTGTTCAGCCTTTGAATCAAGTGGGCCCAAATACACCTTACGGTTCACCTATCAATACCCATGTTCATTCACCACCTCATTCTCCACCCAGACTTATGGTAGGCGTAAACGCAAATTAGCCACCCAACCCACCGAATCCACCACTTGCTTGGAAGGCCAAGTCACCTTTGAAACTTGGACCTCATTTGCATGACTTACCTCAGGCTTTTGGGAAAATGTTGCCCAAATTTGACCCAAGTGAAAAGATTTTAGTAGATGATCATTTACAAAGCTTTTACTTCGACATAGAAGAACTAAGGGCTAGAGAACATGAAGATGTAGTTTGCAGACTATTTCCACATACCTTGAAAGGAGCAGTAGCCTCATGGTACTTTTATCTACCTGCAAACTCAATCACAGACTAGGACACCTTTGAAAGAATATTCAGAAGTAAATATGCAGCCCAAAAAACTCATGCAGCTCTAATGAAAGGGTTGTGTGCTTTGAAGAAAGAGAGAAAAGAGAATGTGAATATTTCACACAAAGGTTTTCTGCTTATCTTAAGAATTTTTCTGCAGCTGATAAACCCTCTGATAAAGTTCTAATTGAATATTATATTTTAGCTTTAGGGCCTGATTTGGCCATGTTAGCCAAAATGAAAGCCAAACCTACGTTATCAGAAACTTATGAAGAAGCTGAGAGAGTAGAAGCTGAAAGAGAGAGCATAGAAGATTATCCTGAGCAGTTGGGAGAAAAAACTTTTGGTAAGAAAGAATTATTATTTACCAAGCCTAAGGAGGAACAATCACATGATTTTGAAGGAATGTTGAAAATGATGCAGAAGCTATCTAACATAATGATAGATCTGGAAAAAGAGAAGGAGACTCAGAAAGCATATAAGCCTTACTATAAACGGAGAGAGGATATCAATCAATCTAAACCTCCTCCACATAGTCCTACATCAATGAACTTAACAGAGGTAGGTATGGATAAATTTTGCACCTTTCATTGACAACCCCATTCTGAAAAAAAATTCCCTCAATGGATCAATTCGATGACATTAGTGATGAATCAGCTATTGGACTCTGAACTAATGAAAGCTGATGATGAGGAAGAAAAGGGAAATAAATCCACAAAAAAAAGGAAGAGGATACCATGGTTTTATGGGATTGTGTCTCGATGTTTGATACTGAGGTTGAAAGTGATCTGAAACAGGAGGATATATCAGAAGAAAATGTGACAACTAGAAGTCAAGGCTTGATAAAAGAAGATCTGTTAGTACTCTAAAAAATTAAGAGACTCCAAACGAATGTAAAGAAATTTCAGAAAATCACCACGGCTGATAAAATTCCTGAGTTTACCATTACCAATCAAGATCCTAAGCAAATCAACATGCATGTTAAGCCAGTTGTAGAGAAAAGTGATAATGTAAAAAAGAATCTAGAAGAACATAAGATGGAATATGATGTGGTGGAAGATATTAAAAGGGCTAAAGCAAATATTTCATTATTTGAAATGTGCAATATACCTTAGTAGAAATAAAAATTGTTAGAAGCACTTGAAATACCTAAAGAAAAGCTTCCCACTGACAATCAACCCGAAGGAGAAGAAATTGGTGAAGCAAGTGTGGGAGGTAAGTCTAAACAAAAAACCCCACCATTTCTATTAACCTTTGAAATTTTCAACCATAACGTGCACAATTGTTTAGTAGACTCAGGGGCATCAGTCAATGTTATGCCTCTTTCAGTCTGCAAAAAGATAAATTGATAGCCTAAACCATCTACCTGGCAGGTTATTCAACTAGACAGAACAAATGTGAAGGTAATTGGGGAAATGGAGGGTGTTCTGATTCGATTATCTTCAAATGAAAAGGTATGTCAATTTATCAATATTGCGGTAGTAGACATACCTGAGGCTTATGGACTTGTTTTGAGTAGGGATTGGTCAGCAAAGCTAAATGGATATTTTGCATCAGATTGGTCACATCTTTGGTTTCCTTATAAAGAAATTCCCAACCAAATTAAAGTATTAAGAGATCCCCACATGAAGCACAATGTTACTCAGTTGGAAGGTAAGAATGAACCAGTGAACTCTATATTGGGGAATTACTTCATTGAACTCAAACCAGGAAACTACCAAGCAGAAGAAGCCAATGGTACACCAGACACCCAGCGTGATCTCCTTCGGTTTTCACAGGCTGATGAATTTGATTGTAAAATAGTAGACTTAGTTTTAGGTGTAGATTTTGATTCATGTACAGTAGAAGTAGATAGTTTTTGGACACTTTTTTTTTATGGATCTAAAAATTTGGAAGGATCAGGAGCTGGTTGTGTCCTGATTGATCTAAATAAAAATAAACATTTTCTTTCATGTAGATTAGAGTTTGAATGTACCAATAACACAGCTGAATATGAAGCATTAGTTCAGGGACTAAGAAAAGCAATTGAATTAAAGGCAGAAAATATGAAAGTGTATGGAGATTCTGAAATAATTGTAAAATAGATTCAAAATTAGATACATTGCATTTCACCTCATTTAAAAGCTTATCATAATGAAGTGTGGGATCTGCTTAAATTTTTTTATGCATTAAATATTGTATCCATTCCTAGGCTAAATAATGCAGCAGATGACAGGCTACCTTAGCTGCAAGGCTTGTACCCTCTAATAATAGATGTTCCATTGAATTACTTTTCAGGCCTTCAGTTTCGGACATGATCACCAATTGACAAGTTTTTGATGGTGATCAATAGATTCTAGAATGTTTGACAAATGATGAGACTTTCAAAAGGAAAATTATCGATGATGAAGAACATCAAGCCGAGTTAAAATTAGAAAATTTTATTCCTAGAGGAGTCAGGACTTTAGAGCGAATGTTTGATCTAAACTACAAATTCAGAAGGCCAGCAAATGTCAAGACTCATAGATCTTCGTTACAATTCGAGCTGATAAATTTAGGAACTGAAATTGAGCCCAAATATGTGAATTTAGGAAAGTGTTGCTCCCCTAGTGAAAGAAATAAGTTCATTAGTTTGTTCAGACAGTACAAAGATGTATTTGCATGGAAATATGAAGAACTTAAAACATATGACACCAAGATTATACAGCATGTCATCCCTATTAGGTCTGGGGTCAAGCCTTATCAGCAGCCTTTGAGAAAAATGCATCCAAAACTGGAGCCTCTAATTCAGAATGAAGTAAAGAAATTATTGGATGCTAAAATTATATTCAGAGTTAGAGACTCAGAATGGGTTTCAAATCTGGTACCAGTAAGGAAGAAACATGGAGAAATTAGACTATGTGTAGATTTCAGAAACTTGAATCGCGCTTCGGATAAAGTCAACTATCCAGTCCCACCCATCGAACAAATATTGCAAATGGTTTCAGGTTCTAAGTTATTTTCTTTATTAGATGGATTCTCTGGATACAATCAAGTGTTAGTAGCTGAAGAATACAAACTTAAAACTACATTCAAAATGAGATGGGGGACTTTTGCTTACATAAGGATTCCCTTTGGACTCATAAAAACTGGAGCTACTTTCCAAAGGGCTATGGATATAGATTTCCACGGTATAATTGGCCATATTGTTGTGGTATATCTCGATGATATCACAATATTTTCAAAGAAGAGACAATAACATGCATTCCATCTAAAACAAATTTTCGAGCGTTGCCGAAAATATGGTATCTCACTGAACCCCAAGAAGTGTGTGTTTGCGGTTATAGAAGGAAAGCTACTGGGTCATGTGTTTTCTAAAAATGGGATCTCCATAGACCCGGAAAGGATCAAAGCTATCGAATAGATCCCTTTACCCCATAACAAAAAAGGTATGCAATCATTCATGGGGACAGTAAATTTTGTGCAAAGGTTTGTGCCATATTTCACTCAAATTGTTAAACCTTTGCAGCAAATGGTGAAACAAAGTGTATGATTCAAGTGGAATGATGTAGAGAAGAATGCATTCAATAAAATAAAGACATATGTTGCTCATGCACCCTCACTCAAAAGTCCAAAATTTGAGAAGGGTTTTATTTTGTACACTTTTGCATCTGAAGATTCATTAGTAGCGGTGGTTACTCCAAAGGAATATGGGGAAGATGAGTACCCCATATAATTTATGAGCACTACTCTGCAAAGGGACGAATTGAATTACCCCGCTATGGATAAACAAGCTTACACAGTCTTCAAAGCGGTAAAACAATTCAGGCCGTACATACTTGAGAACCAGACAAAAGTAATAGTTCCATGCCCAGCTGTGAGGTCTCTTTTCGTACAAAAGGAATTAGGAGAAAGAAGAGGCAACTTGGTAACAACTTTACAAGAGTATGAACTCGAATTTAAACCATCTTCCATAGTTAAAGGGCAAGGACTGTGCAAACTAATGGCTGAAAGTAATAACAATGAAGAAAACAATTGGGAAAATGAAGTGGAGCTACATATGATGGATGTATGTCCTCTTTTCACCACTCCAGATTCCTGGTACTGAGACCTTGTTCATTACCTATAATAAGGATTGTTGCCAGAACATTGGAATTCCAAACAGTGAAGAGAATTGCGCCTTAAATCAGCTGCATATCAGATCATTGATGGAATTTTATTTAGGAAGAATTATGATGGAGTCCTTCTCAGATGCTTAGAAAATGAAGATGCAAAAAAGGTCATAACAGAGTTACACGATGGGCCTTCTAGAGGTCATTTTTCTAGAGATATGATAGGCTACAAGATTCTCAGAGCCGGATACTATTGGCCCACGTTGTTTAAGGACGTGCACGCCCATGTCAAAAAGTGTGATATCTGCTCGAGATGTGGGGGAAGACAAGCCAAAGTAGCAGGACCATTGAATCCTGTGATGGTAACAGAACCATTTGAGCAGTGGGGGATTGATATCATTGGGGAAATAAAACCAAATTATTCCTTGCAACACAAATATATCTTGATGCCAACTGACTACTTCACTAGATGGGTCGAGGCCATTCCACTACGTAAAGTAAATGAAGATCCAGTCATGTATTTCTTGCAGGATCATATTATGACAAGGTTTGGGGTTCCAATTTCCCTGGTTTTCAATAATGCTACTTATTTTTCTTCTATTAGATTAACTACTTTTGCTCATGAAAGAGGAATTAAGTTTCATTATTTTGCAAACTACTACCCACAAGGGAATGGTTTGGTAGAATCTACAAACAAGAATCTAATTAGGATCTTAAAAAAGTTTGGGATAGAAAACCAGAGAAGTTGGCATTTAGCATTACCAAGTGCTCTTTTGGATGATAGTCACACCCAAGAACTCCTTAGGTGTGTCACCATATATCCTTGTTTATGGAAAAGAGGCTATACTTCCTCCTAACATTATGCTACCATCTTCCATAATAGCTCAAGAGTCTAGAGGCACAAATAATGAAATCCTGCAAGTTAGAATGTATAATATTTTGAAGGCAGAAGAGTCTATGTCCAAAGCCAAAGAACGTTTTAAACATCAACAGGAAGTAGTGAAAAGGTGGTTTGATAAACATAAAGTTGGAAAAAAGGAATTTGAAGTGGGAGACCTGTTTCTTAAGTGGGATCACCCTCATGATGAAAAGGGGAAGCACATGAAGTTTCAACAGTTATGGGTAGGCCCTTTTCAGATTGCAGCAAAACTTGGCCCCTCAACCTATAATTTGCAAGATTTACGGGGGTGGGAAGAGACCTTACCAGTTAACGGTTTAGTTCTCAAACCTTATTTTTCCTGATGTTTGTTTTTGTTTGTACATAAATAAATTAATTTGGTTGTCTATTTTTTATTTATTTTATTTCTGTTTGTTTTTAGTTTAGATTTTGCTTGATTTCAATAAAAAGAGGCAAAATTTTGGTTGCGTGGAGAGCATCAGAATTCTGGATTAACTAAAATCCTTAATTATAAGACTGTGTATTATTGTGTTATCTGAAATATTTTCTTCTAGTTCAACAGTTTTCCTAAATGGCCATGAACACATTGAAGTCCTACTTAATCCTTGTAAAATAACTCAGGATCAAAAGGTCTGGAATACTATTTCGAGGCTCCACCCATCTCACACTTAAAAATGTCCTAGGGGGTGACAGCAAAAGACCCATGGAAAGGAAGCAAGGTAAACAATATATTATATATAAATGATCCCATGCCAAGAATTGAAATCCAAAAGGTATATAAGAGTTAAAAACTCCTAAGAAGGAAATCTATCTCAAAACAAAGTACTAAACCAAATGAGTGAAAAATTGCCAAAGTTCTTCTCTGTCAGTGAGCTGAAAATTATATATATCTCTCACACAAAAGGACACTATGGATAGAGGAGACTGAATAAAAAATTCAGAAAGAAAGGCATGCAGGAGGACTCGGATGAAAAGGACAAAAGTCCAAAACCCCAAAAAAGTGCAAAATGGCATGGGAATGAGGAACAAATGAATATTTCTATTTACCATATGTTACAATCCTATGGTGTTCAAGTTGGAAGCTACCCAAATATAGAGGTGAGAATGAAATTCATATTCCTTGCCTCAAAAGAGCTATCTTTACTTTGGAATCTTGGTTTCCATTTTCCTAAATTGGACTATCATCAATGGTTAAAAGTACATACAACTGCCATTTGGGAAATCCAAACATCTAGAAGAATTCAACATGTTGGATTTATTATCAAACAGTCTGTTACTTAAGGAAAGAATTGTCTAGAGATCTGGGTTCACCAGGTAGTCACCAATTGTTGCAGCTGCAACAATTTCCCAATTTTTTAAATTTTGGGACCCTCCTTTTCTTTACATTTTTCCTAAGATTGTTTGGATTGCAGAAATCTGTTTTTGTTTTCCCTCTGCTACAAATGTGGATTGTTTTAAGTTGAAGTGAGGTCAACTATTTTTATGCTTTCCAGAAAACTGCTTTTGTTTGCCAATGCTTTGGATGGTGGAGTTTAAGGTTGATTTGAAAATGATGTCCTTTGATCTGAATGATTTCCTTCATTGCTGTTGGAGGTCTATTTTTGTTTGAATCAAAACTTTAGTTCTCTTTGTCACTGCTGTTTTGAAGATGAAACAAACTATTTTTATTGTTGCACAGCCTAAAGTATTTTGGAACTTAACATTTTTTTTATTTGGTTTTTCGGAGGTCAGTTGAACAGTAAATCGAGACCGTAGTTCTCTACACAGTCGCTGTTGCAGAGGATAGATAGAGAACTGGTTGATGGACAATCCTTACTTTTGCTGATGGGTAATTTATTGTTTTCATTATTTTTGTTTCTTCGCTATCGAATGGTTTATGACTTTAATTAGAAGCCATAGACTGATTTCCATCCGTTGTTACAGTTTTCCAGTACACTATCTTTTCGATGCATTACTAGCTAGTCCTAATAACCTTTGACCGCCAACGTTTTTCATTTGATCACGAAAGTCGTAGTTTGAAGGTCTTCCGCCATTGTGGCTCATTGGTGAAGTAACAATCCGATTTATAGTTTTTCACCCGTCAAGGAGAGTTCGTGTTTTTGCTTGATGCTTAGTATTTTCCTACCTTTCTTGTGTACTTTCACTCTATTTTTCTATGGTGGTGACTGTGTCATTTTTGGTGCTTTCTTTGGAGGGAGTCGAACGGGTCCAGATGTGGCTTGGTTTGAGATAGGGAGCCTGTTTTATTTGGCTTAGTTTTTAGTTTGGACAGTGGATTTAGCAAATTATAGGCCCAATTGTCAGGATTTTCTTTGCATTTTCATGCATTAACATTGTTAAGAGTTCATTTTACAGAATGCATGTATTGATATAGTTCATGTTACTTTATTAAACCCTAAATGGTTTAAAATTTGTTATTTTCATGACATGACGATTACTGCGATTAAGATGTGTTTAAAAGATGAAGTAGAAGGGAGGCAACAAGGAAGGAAGTGGTTGAGGAATGAAGAAGTAGAAGTTGAGAAAAGAAGAAGAAAGTTAGGTCTAATCTCTATAGGATCCAGTAAGGGACCAATGGATTACTGAGCACAATCAATAGAAGTAGAGGCCCAGGCTTGGGAAAGTTCGTCAGTTACCAAGCTGGTCCCTTTTCATAAAAGTGCTTTTAAATCTTAAATCTTAAATCTGAAATGTAACGTTTGTATGAATCATGAGCACTCACAAAAAGACAAAATTGTGAGATTAAATGGTTGGAGGATCCCAAAGGTCACTGAGGGGCATCCCAAGAGTTTTTCTTGTAGTATAAGTATAGGAGAGCTAGATAGAAGAAAGGACTTTTTCCTAGTTAGATTTGTGAGAACATGTTGTAAGAAGAACTATTTACTTTTGCAATAAGAATTACAAGTTTCCTGTTGGAGAAAGATTTGTGGAAGGTTTCAAATGCTATGCAATGGATTTGTTGAATGTGAACTATTTCGTTTTCAGCTGGTGTCCATTGACTGTGAGATCGTTCTAACTCTTTGAACCTATGTTCTTGTATGAATGCTCTCTACTTTATTTTCTGAAATTTCCACTATGAGTAGTGATAGTTTTCATAAGCAATGAGCTATTTTGTTGTTCATCTATCTATTAATGTTTATGTGTTTTGAAATAAGTAACAACTATCTGTGATTTTTCTTAATGCATGAGCAAAAATACATTACTCATTGATGAATTATAATCTTGGTCCCTAGGGATAGGTTAGATAGTTAGTTTTAGTTTTTCTTGATGTGTGTGGTTTAGATGCGAGTGAGTTAAGACGAGAGGTAAGAACCTGCGCATCGCATTGTGACTTCTCCTCGTATTCTTTATCAATCTGCATTTGTTAGTTAGGCACTTGTATATCATACTTAAATACAAAAAACTAAAAATACGCACGGTGGATCGGGGCACAACCAGTAAAACCCTTTATTTTGGTTACTTGACCTACGTTAGCCGGACCATAAACCGGATGGATTCCCCATACCAAACTGTTCGGGCTAGTTGGGAACGTTTGCTAGGGAGAATCCCTTGTTGTTGTTGCCTGCGATTTTCCAGGCCTCAAAAAAACTCTAGGATGATTGCATGCCGATATGTTATTATTTTATAAGATTTTTATTTTTATTTTTAAAGGACACGTGTCAACTCCAGGATGAGCATGGAAGGAGTTACACATCTCCCCCTACTAGGTTGTAGAATGTGCCTCTTCGGCGCAGTTAATATTATGTTTTTGCATTGTTGCATGCACATGATCAATATCTAGCCTACGAAAACCAATTTAATGTTGTCCCAGCCGTACTGAGAACAGTTGGATTTCAATTTTCTTGAGATCTAACGGTTCTCAATGCTACTGCAACAACATTAAACGGGATGCCACAAGCTAGATAGTTTTCACCTTGCATGCATGCCTGCTAACTAACATCTAATCATGTTGATTGCCATTTCATCATTGCACCGACAACCTTCTCATCACCACCTTCACATAATTAATACTATGCATTGCACTACCTTCTCATCGTTGCATCGAACAATGCCATCTTCTCATAATTGCATCAAACATAAATTTTTAGAACATCATGTCAAATACAAAATATAGATAATAGCATAAAAGGTATCGTCACTATGAAAACAATATTCAATGAGAGATCAAGAGAGTTTGTGAGCGGATGGAAGGATGGGAGATTCATGTCTCAAGATTCACTTTCCTTATCACTTCATTTCCTATAGCATCTTCCTTCTCACCTCAATTCCTACAGTAACCAAAAGGAATTTGTTGTATGTGTTGCATTCAAGTATGAAAGAGTTGTTTACAATTATTAGGGATGAAGTTCACAACTATTTCTCATCAACATTTGGTTAATCTATTTACAGGTAAATATTTAGGCATCACCTTCCCTATATTCATAGCCTAGATTTTGAAAGAGATTCAAATTTTCTTGTTTTTAATAAATTAAGCATAAACTATTATCATAACTAGTAAGGTTATATTTTTTTTAAGTATCTTTTGTTTGCTCATAGGAAAATATTATGAAATACTTAGGAACATTGTAGCCAGGGTTCTAAGCTTAGTTCACATACCCCTATTCCATTTGAAAGTTGGACTAATGACCTTAGTAAAAATAACAATGACCAACTTAGCAAAAATTTTGTTGGATTGATTACACTACCTATTTACCTATTTTGTACTTGCTTCATTTTTGTAAAGTTCTTTTTGACATGACCCACACAATCTCTTACCCTTACCCTCTTAATGTGATCACTTATCCAGTTCCACTTCTTCCTAGTTACCTTAATAATAATTGGGAAGAGGAACTATGAAATTAAAATTTAGGTAATAACAAGCCGATTATATCCCAATCCAAATCACAAAATTCCTTATAAGGGAAACTTAGAACTAACAAAGTTTGTTTAATTTCTAAAAAAAATATTCAAATGGGGAGAATTTATGTCCTCATAGGCCACACAAACTTGAGATTCATGGCTGGGAATTGTAGATATATTTGTCGTAGAGAAATGATTTACATGATGAGCCCACAAGTTCAATGATTTGAAACAAAGGAAAAAAAATTGGAAGACATAATGAGACAATTTCTTGGACAAGTTACAAAAGGAATTTGAAAAAACGAACTGGATAGTGAGGGCCATGGCTTGGGAATTTTTGTCGCCTCTAATTTAACACTACCATTAACATTGGTGTTCGATTCCATTTTAGAGGAAGATGACAAAATGTCAGGTTCCAATGACTAGACATCTCCTAATTTCTTTCAAATGAACAAAAGTAGGCATTTCAATTCCAGTTGATTTTTAGTTTCTTCATCATTACCTCCATCAACCCATGATATCTAATAACTGCTAGTTTTACCTATTGTAGTTCCTGAGAAAAAAAACTAAGCAATACCACTGGTTTACTAGGGTTCTTCTCAGGATAAAATAGCATGATTCCAAGAACAAACGCCCTTTCAATTAGAATCTGGAACTATTTTTCAATAATGGAAGAAAGTATGCCAAATAGTTGTCTTCTCAGTAAATAGCTCCTGAAACAATTCATCCAAGCAACTCATGTAATACAAATCTACTTAAACATACTCTAAAAAATGCACCAACAAGCTCTAAACCATATTGACAACAATCAAAAGCACGCTCCTGAAGCATTGAAGGCATGAGTTTTCAAAGGCATGAATGCATGGACATGTCATTTGAAAGAGGGATGTCAAGTTCTATTACAAATCCGCATGGTACAGCGTTGGTTTTATCAATGCCTATGATTTCACACATCATAGCTTTAATCATTATATAAGATTCTTTACAATAGATGAAAACTCATAAATGGAACTCAGAATTGGATCTAGGTTGCTCATTAGTTCATCTTGTAGTCTCCGATAGCCCTCCATTAATATCCATAAAATCAACTAAGTGAAGATGTGTGTAGAATATGTCTTCATATCTATGGTCATCCTAAGCCAAATTCCATGGGTTCATAACATATCAAGGTAATGTATAGAGCCGAGTAGGGTTATCATTTGTATCTGGTAACGCTTAAATTTCACACATGCAACATTTCAACTAATCTTGCAGTAAGATGGCATCAACATATAGCATGCAACTCACCGAAGACATCATAATAATATCTAGAAAGAAGTATGAGTCCATAAATTCCAAAAAGTAGTCAAAATAAGAGGTCTCACAGTTAATTCCCTACTCACCCCCACTACAGCGAGAGTTATCAGTTGTGTGGTCGCGTGGGCCTTATGCGTATTTTCCATCAAAATATGAACAAATATCGAAACAACACGATTTGAACTACCTGTAATGCATTAAGGCTCATGAAATCTCCCTCACCAACAAAATATTGAATTTGGCTCTTCACATGCTTGGTAGAATTGAATAACCCCCCTTGTGTACTTTGGAGCTAGTTCATAAAGTTGAGTTCACACTTGGAATTAGATGTTTATTGGCCACATCTTAGCTTATGAAATGAATCCATGGGCATTAATATAATAAGGGAAAATCAAAGTAAGGTTATGCTGCTAGAATTGTGTTGATACTTCCTCATAGTTCACCTCTTACTCCACCTATTAGCATTTCCCAATCTCCTTTGCCACCTTCCTCCAAGGGGAAAGTGTTTCTCTTAATGTTCTTCAAGTTCTTTAGTATTTTGTGTGGACAAAAGGACCTCCCTTAGGAATATTGTTGGATTCCCTTGAAGATTTGACCTCCTAGGTGACACTACATGTTAGAAGCTTAACCATTGGGAAATCTATCTTGGTTATAGCATCTTGTTGTTGTTGTGAATTGCATGCCTTCACTCTATCTGTTTATTTCATGTTATTTGTTTTTATTTTTTTTTCTTTTCTAATGAGAACTTACATGATCAATTTGGAGTCACCTCTTTTTCTTTATTAACACAATATTGGCCCTTGGTAGCAACCTTTAAGGATTTCATCCCTCATTGTGCGTCGAGCGGAGATCAAAATCTTCCAGAAGACAATACTGGTCATGGTTGCATCAACATGGTACGTGCTACTAAGGTTGTGACTCGTGCGAAAGATTATGGTTCATCACAACCAGACCTTGGAAAAGAACCCACACCACCCGAGATCCCTTTGTGTATCGAAAACCCTATGGATAAACTTGAAATTGCACCTCAATTTCCTAAGGAAGTCCTAAAGCATTCAGGGAACAATCCTAATGCCCGAGCCGCCAAGAACTATTTCGTTGTCGAGGATTTGGGACAAACTCCTTGTGCGATGTTCACACTTGAAGTACTTCAGAGTTGTCCACCGCAAAGGAAAGCCTTGCTTTTTGCTCTTGGGATTAGTGATGATAAATCTTCTTTCGTCATCAAATTTGAAACCATGGGACTACAGGCTCACTTGCCTTACTACGTGTCTCTTTTGATTCATGTAGAGTGTCTTAATATGACCATCAAATTCACTGTGATTGACGAAGATGTTCTTGCTTTCATGATGTCTTTGTCATGCTAGAAGGGTTTGGGTTCTCCCAAGTTGTCACAATCTGCCACCATGTTGGCTGCCTCTGATGGTAGATCATTTTGGCCACACAAGATTCTTCCTTCTCTTAAGGTCCAATTGGGAGGGAAGACCGTCGTGATCGAGGTCGAGGTGGTTGATGTTCCCCTTGACTACAATATTTTACTGGGCCAGAATTGGATGTATAGTATGCAAGCCATAGCCTCTTCTCTATTTCAAGTAGTATGCTTTCCATTTAATGGGAAGATTGTTAGGATTGATCAGACATTGTTCCGTAATCCGAGTGTTAGTGCATCATCGGGAGCTTCTATTCTGATTATCGATCATTCTCGGCCAGCAACTGTGAGCATGGGTGTGGGTATGTATCCATCTCTTATGGGGACCTTTAGTTGTCCTACGCCCGTTCTTATGATTGGATCTAGTTTTGGTGGGGCTTCATATTTGTTAAAGTCGATGTCTTTTAGCACTACCCATATGGAAGATCCTTGGATTATTCCTTCACTAAGTCCTTTGAATGGACCTGTCGAAATGGATGTGTCATTTCCTACAACAACGATAACATATTAAGCAAATCTTGATTGTGTTGCAGATCCTAGTCCTTCCTCTTTGCGAATGGAGGAGGACCCGTATGTGCTTCCTGCATGGGCATTTGAGTCCTCTCACGCACATGATTGCCTTGATGATGTTTTTCCATCATATGAAGCCATTATTGAGGCCATGTCTCGGGTTGAGCCACCTTGGGAAGAGTTGTGTCATAGATCATATTTTCTTCCCAAGATTAATCGTATGGAGTGTGAAGACTTTCGGGAGATTCTTAGCGAGAAGATTGGTAGTCCCGTGGTTCCATTGAGCTCTGCTGGTCAAATGCCTGATGGGAACATGGTGAACTTACCACCTAATTTTCCTATCAATATTTCTCGCGATATTGGCAAAGTTGAGAACATCTACATTAGGGAGGACTATCCCCCTGATGAGATCAAGGAGTATACCAAGTTGTTTAAAAAAATTTGTGACATATTTGCTTGGTCATATGAGGAAATGCCAGGTATCGATCCTCGAATTGTCAAACATGAAATTAAGACCTATCAAATGTGAGGCCCGTTTGACAAATTTTGCATGCAGTGAATCCTAGAAAAGAACCAGCTATTAAGGCTGAGATAGAGAAACTGTTAAAATTTGATTTTATCTATCTCATTTCCTTGACGTAGTGGGTTTCAAACCCCATTCTAGTTGATAAGAAGGAGGGGGCAATCTATATATACACTAATTTCCATGATTTAAATCATGCTTTTCCTGAGGATAATTTTCCCACACCATTTATTGATCAGATTTTGGATGAGTGTGTGGGAAGCAAGGTATTCTCCTTCATGGATGGTTTTTTTGGGTATAATCAGATTCAAATCAAACCCATGGATCAACATAAAACAACATTTATTTGTCCTTGGGGTATGTTTGGATATAGGAAGATGCCTTTCGGTTTTAAAAATGACAGAGCCACATTTCAGCGGGCTATGATCTTAATTTTTCATGATCTCAAAATGGTTATCGAAGTGTATTTGGATGATCTTGCTGCTCATTCTCGTCTAAGAGTGCATCATCCATACCATTTGAGATTAGTATTTGAAAGATGTTGCCATTACCAGGTTAGGTTAAATCCTCATAAGTGCATTTTTTGTGTGACGATTGGTCACTTGCTAGGGTTCATTGTATCCAAGGAGGGTATAAGAGTCGATCCCTTAAAGGTTGAGGCAATACTTCAATTGTCTCCCCCACATAATATTAGACATCTTCAGTGTTTTCTAGGCATGCAAAATATCTTGCGGAGATTCGTGGTTAATTTTTCCAATTTGACAGAAGGCTATATGTGTCTTTTAAATAAGGAAACTATTTTTTGTTGGGATGAGCGATCCCAGGAGTCCTTTCATGCTCTTAAGCAAGCCCTAGCATCGACCCCTGTGCTTAGTCCACCTCACTATAGCAGTGATTTTTTCATTTATGTGGCCACGTCCATGGAGACAGTTGGCATGGTTTTGGTTCAGGAGGATGAGGATCTCTATGAGCATGTCATATATTATTTGAGCTGGAGCCTTATTGATGTGGAAATCTGTTATTCTCATGTGGAGAAACTTTCTTTGGACACCGCGCATGCGGTTTAGATATTGAGACATTACATTCTCCTTTTCCAGACCTTAGTGGTAGCTCATGTCAATCCATTTCAATTCGTCCTCACTAGAAGGAGGATCAGGGGAAAATATAATAAGTGGATTATTATTTTGCAAGAACTCGATCTCAAATTCGTTTCGACAAAATCGAAGAAATCGTTGATCTTTACGGAGTTCATTTCTGATTTTCCAAATGTGGAGGAGGAGGAGGTTTATGAGGATATGTTTTTCGATTAGCATATTTTCCTTATCTCAACTTTGGACCCATGGTATGGGGATATCATTATATATTTGCAAAGGTTGAAGGTTCCTACTCACCTTTCACGGGATGAGTGACGACGATTACATCATGTATCTAAGAACTACCTTATAGTGGATAACACTTTGTACTACCGTGGGGTAGATTCCATTTTACATCGTTGTTTAACCCATGATGAGGCTGAGGTTGTGTTGAATGATTGCCATGGAGGGGTGTTTGGTGGTCATTTATCTGGGCTTTCTACAACCCAAAAAATCTTGAGAGTGGGATTTTTTTTGCCATCGATCTTCAAATATTGTGTAAATGCGGTCAAGAAGTGTCATCCTTTCTAGGTGTTTGCAGGCAATATGCGCTCACATCCCGCCTCGTTACATCTGATTATCACCGCCGGTCCCTTCACCAAGTGGGCGCTTGACTCCATGGATTGCAACCCAGCTTTGGCTTAGGGGACTCATCACATTATAGTGGCTGTTGATTATTTCATGAAATGGGGTGAGGCTATGCCCATGATTAAATCCAATGATTAGACAGCCACGCATTTCGTTTTGAACCAAATTATTACTCGGTTTGGCATTCCGAAAGAGATTGTCACTAACCATGGTAGGCACTTTTATAATAGAATGATGGAAGAGTTGGATTCAAAATTAGGGTGTAAGTTGTTGGAATATATTAAACCCACTCACAACTTAGGATAAAATAATTAATCATTATTTGATTAATTATTCACCCACTAGCTTAATTAGTTGGCATCCACTTGCAGCTTAAAGTCCATACATGCCATCTATATCCTAGGAATGATTTATTTCCAATTCTAGGTTGATATTGACCACCTTTTTACCATCCAAAATTAGTATACAGGACTTTACAGCAGATACTGCTTTATTCTGCTTTTTTTGCTTTTCCTGCTTTTCTATGGATAAGATAAAAGCTAGTCAACTATGAAACATGGAGCTTTTGTTTCCAACCCATCCTCCATTAGTTTTTGTCCATTTTCTAGGATTAGCATTTTATTTCCATCTCCTTGACAACTCACTCATGCTTTTTCCAAATCATGAGGTCCTTGATAGAATTGGCAAGTGCTTTAGCCACCTATGGGGGTTTTCTATATTTTGGTAAGTCACCGTTTTTGAGCTTTATGAGTTGTTTTCGTACAATTTGATTTTCCTATGAGGGATGTACTATTTATGTACACTATTATTCATAATTATTCAATGGAAGGATACACACCAATATTCATCTCTTCATTCATGTGATTCAGTCTCTTTTCTTCTCTCTATTGTTCCTGTGTATGCCTGTGAGAATTCTTAGTAGCAAGATCTATTTCCTGTGCTTCTTATTAGCATCATTGATGATAGCATTGATGTATTATTTCTACATGGTATCAGAGCAGAAAGGTTGATCAAGTTCTACAGAGTTGAGGAGCACATCCAGTCTCCTATCCCTCTCTGAAGAAGAGCTTGTCTAGCTTACAAGATTTTCTCCTAGTTTCTTTTGCAGGTTGCAGAGATTTTATTCTTGAGAATATCAATTCAACAATATGGATTCTTCATCAACTATAATTCTTACTTCCTTCAACTACCATGAATGTAAAGCCAAAATCACCATTCTATTGCGCAGTAGAGGATTATACAAAGTTACACTAGCCTTGGAGAATGAACCGAATGCTGTGATTGAGAAAGCTAAGTGGCATAATAGGTTGGATGAAGCCTATGGATTTCTTTGCCTCTCTATTTCTCTTGATATACTCTTTCATCTAGATGGTTTGACCACTCCAAACCAAGTATGGACTCAATTGGAGTCTCTCTTTGGAGTTCAAGATGAGCTAAGAGCACATCAATTGGAGATTGAGTTATTCTCACTGAGTCCAAGCAATTTTGAATCTCTTGAGGGTTTCTTCACCAAGTTCAAGTCAATTGTTCTAATGCTCAAGCAATGCGGGATTGAGAAATTATGTTATCAATTAATCCTTTCCGTTCTTTCAAAATTGGGTCCTGATTACTCAGTTTTTATGTCTACTTTTCATGCAACTAGGCTTGCTATTCCTAAGTGGAAAATGTCTTCTTTAAATTATTTTCTTGATTCACTAACAAAGGAGCAAGATGAATTGATCCATATGGGTGTCCTTAATTCTTCAAAGGGAAAGGATCATGCTCTCTTGGTTCAAGGAAGCAATAAATTCAAATCAAAAGAGAAGCAAATTGTGAAGAAGCCAAAGTCAGAAATTGAAGATGAAGATTCATATGAAGATTTAATGAAGAAAGTTAAGAAGAAAGGGAGCACATCCAAGTGTTCTTATTGAAGCAAGTGTTTTCATTCAGAGAAATTTTGTTTCAAGAAGAATATGGAAATCATGTCTCAGCTTCTTGAGAAGCACAAGATCGAAGTTCCAGATGAACTAGAGAAGCCGGCTGATTCCTCAGAACAATGTCATACTGCACAGTTCCAAGGTGATATAACTTATGCTTTGAGTGCCAGAGTTCTCTCCTTTTCTCATATATTTGATATAGATTTATTCTCTGATATATCAGAATCATAAATATCAGAACCTTTCATTGATGATCCTCCTCTCGGTCTACTAGATTCATCTCCCAAAAATTGTGATTTTTCACTAGATATTGACTTACCTTTGAGCAGCTCTTCCTCACAAGCTTGTATATCTGATTTAGAAGATTGTTTGTAGGATGATATGCATGTCATGACACATATAATACCACCATCCATACTATCTACCATACCTCTGAATAATCCAAAGACTATACAAATCCCAAGCTCACTAGTTGATTCCTCATTTGTCTCTTATGCAGTGATATTTATCTTACATGGTTTGAAGTATTTCCTAACTTTCAGTGGATTTTTATCCATGTCCTTAGTCATATATGGACTGATATTAAACATGTTTGGATCTATTCTAAATACTTATGATTTAGATCTTATGCCCATCAATCATTCAGATTTTTACACTTATCAGTTTTCCCCAGTTGCTCATAATTTTCCTACTCTAGCCCTATATCCTCATGGAACCATTGAAGACTTTGTCCTTGCTGTTCCATATGTTAATGTTTATGATATATCATAGTTTTATCAGCCTCATATCATATATATACAGGTTCTACATCATATTGGAAGATTGACACGAGATTCACATCACAATTTTGCAGCTATTTAGGGAATTGGGTGTGAAATAAATTGTCTTAACTTTTGTACTCTTTGGAAAGGAGTATGTACAGATCTCTTTTCCATTTCGGATTATGTTTCCAAATCAAAGTTTGACAGCAGAAAGAATAATTCATATAATGCTCCTACTTCATCAGTTGATGAGATACAAGGAGTCTCTGATCTTCCTTCTTACAAGTTCTACACTCCAGCGCATGATCATGGAGTTCATGATTTCTTCAGCAAGTACTTCATCCAGAAGCAGTTCAGTCAGCTCATTAAAGTGAAGATGAAGATATGTTGAAGACATATTTCAAATTCTGTGCCTTGTCGTTTCTTGAGGGAGGATTTTTCCCATGTGGTTTTGCCTCTTTCCTCACTTTTCTAGACATAATAATTGTTAAAGGGTGACCATAGCCTTGTTGCTGGGCCCTATATGCATCCATATGGATATATATTTTTTGTCATACCATCATAAAGTCAAAATTATAGGGGGGTGTTGGAATATATTAAACCCACTCACAACTTAGGATAAAATAATTAATCATTATTTGATTAATTATTCACCCCCTAGCTTAATTATTTGGCATCCACTTGCACCTTAAAGTCAATACATGCCATCTATATCCTAGGAATGATTTATTTCCAATTCTGGGTTGATCTTGACCACCTTTTGACCATCCAAAATTAGTATACAGAAATTTACAGCAGATTCTGCTTTATTTTACTTTTTCTGCTTTTCTTGCTTTTCTATGGATAAGATAAAAGCTAGTCAACTAGGAAACTCGGAGCTTTTGTTTCCAACCCATCCTCCATTAGTTTTTCTCCATTTTCTAGGATTAGCATGTTATTTCCATCTCCTTGACAACTCACTCATGATTTTTCCAACTCGTGAAGTCCTTGATAGATTTGGTAAGTGCTTTAGCCACCTAAGGGGGTTTTCCATATTTTGGTAAGTCATCATTTTTGAGGTTTATGAGTTGTTTCCATACAATTCAATTTTCCTATGAGGGATGTACTATTTATGTACACTATTATTCATAATTATTCAATGGAAGGATACACACCAATATTCATCTCTTCATTCATGTGATTCAGTCTTTTTTCTTCTCTCTATTGTTCCTGTGTATGCTTGTGAGAATTCTTAGTAGCAAGATCTATTTCCTGTTCCTCTTCTTAGCATCATTGCTGATAGCATTGATCTATTATTTATACATAAGCAGGAGCACTCCTCTTCTTATTACCTTGAGGCGAATGGACAAGTTAAAGAAGTGAATAAGTCACTTAAGTCCATACTCCAACCAACCATTGCACAAAGCAAGATGAATTGCCATATCATGTTATATCCTACTTTGTGGTCCTATAGGACCACGGTTAAGAATGCCACCGATTTCTCTCCATATCAGCTCATACATCGGGTGGAGTCTATCTTTCCGGTTGAATGCGAAATCCCTTCATTGAGACTAGCTATAGAGCTTTTACCAGACACTTTCGCATTGGAGGAATGTTTGGTCCACTTAGAGCACCTTGATGAGCAGTGGCAGGATGTCTTAGTGGCTCTAGAAGTAAATAAGCATCACGTTAAGGCCCAATATGACAAGTCTGTCTATCCAAGGAGGTTTAGTGAAGGTGATTTGGTCCTTTTATGGGATCAAGCTAAAGAACCCTTAGGGGTAGGGAAGTTTAATCCCATGTGGTATGGTCCTTACATAGTCAAACATGTGTTAGAGAAGGGTGCCTATGAGCTAGTGGATTATGAAGGGATAGCCTTGGCAGAGCCTAGAAATGGGCTTTATCTTAAAAAATACTATGCATGATCTTCAACTAGGGCTGATTATTGTATATTATTGTACAATTTTTGCATAGTTAGGTTTTCTTATGGTGATCGGGTTTGTTTATTAGCTTTTGTTTCTTATGGAAGACGTCAATGGAGTCTTCCGCTTACATAGGATTTGCTGATGGTGCTAGCCGCCACACTCAAAACTCAGCTTCTGCTGCTTGGGTGATTTATACTCCTATGGGTTAGGTATTGTCTTGAGGAGGTGTATGTTTATGACCTTCTTCAAACAATGTTCCTGAATATAGTGTAGTTATCGAGTTATTGTAGGATTCCATTTCAGATGGTGTTCTCTCTCTTGAGGTACATCTTCATTCATAGTTAGTGGTTTCACAGCTTAATGGCTTGTATTGTATCAGGGATCTGATATTACTACGAAGATTCTTAGGTGTGAGAATGCCAGAACAACAATTTGAGAACATAATATACATACATGTTTCAAGAATCTTTAATCAAGTTGCTGACTCATATGCTAACTATGTGTTAGATTGGCATTTGTTTCATATACCATAAGCATATCACAAACATACATTTTTACACACATGTAAATAAATAAAATTGATCATCATAAAAAATTTTCATTAAACATCCAAAAGGTGACGTCATAATACATAAGTGTCATAATACAAAAATGGGGCTTTCGAGCCACCAAAATATAATACACAGTAGTACAAAAATGAAACACTCTGAGGTCTCTAAGCCTGAGGAAAAGTAGGGGGGTTCTGATCATGGTCACACACCATGACTCTAGCTAGTCATCAGAATAATTGAACCCATGCCCGTGGTACACCAACCACCTGGCACTGCATGGCCTCAGGAAAGTCCTCGACTTGTGCCATGGGTACCTTGTGTGTCAAGTGTACAAAGTTTGTGTGGATGCTTTGGAGCATCCGCTCTGCATCTACACCCATGATGTCATCTCCTCTTCCCCTCTGTCTATGACAAGGGAAACTATCAGGACGCCGTGGTCCAACATCTATATACACATGACAAATTGTCACTATGTGTCATCACACTGAAACATGTATTTTAAGTCAATATATCAAAAAACACAAAAAAATTTAATAATTCAAAAAACTTAAAAAGAGGGTTTGGGATTCGTTACCTATGTCGCCATACGTCACTCTTGGTGGTAGAGGCATGTTTGGATCTCCCTGGAAATCTATCCCTGCATAGAAATAGTCATCTATGGCAATGATCTGCCATTGCCACCATGGAAGGAAGTCCACTGGGTAAGGGTTAGACACCCTAACTCTGCCCAGTCTGCGCATAACATTTTCCCAACGTCATTGGGCTGGATCTCGAACTCCGTGTGGAGGAATGTCCACTATAGGGCTTAGCCTCGGTACACACTCAAAGAAGAATGTGCTCAGTATGGTGCCGAAACTGAAGTTTCTCACCCTACCCATCTTGCAGTCACTAAGATGCTGCTTCATGTTACTCAATAGTGTAGTGCTCCAGTCATACACTATGGGTCTCATACACTCCACCGCATAGAACATCAATGGCTGTGAGGCCTCGTGGAGTGAAGCTAGACCGGCTATCCTGCTAAGTGCCAATAGTATGGCCTTCAGTCCAAGTACCTGGATCGAGTTTGTGGGGATTATGCCGAGTGGGTACTCGTTGGATGCAGAATGTACTCATCAATGGTAAGGCCACCTCTAGGATCGCGAGAGCATAGGTTCGCCACCTCTCCTCGTCGGGATAATCCAGTAATAAAATATATGTCCTCAATCTCTATAGTGAGAGACATCTCATCGATATGAAAAGACTCAGAGTCTAGATCCCATTTATCTACTAGCATCTGCAGGAGTCTTGGTTTGGCCCTCAGGCTTCCAAGACACCAAAAATTATACAAACCGCATGCACATAGAGCTTGTTGGGCCATTAATTCACTTTGAACAGCCTCTTCTACATCTCCATGTTCCCTCTCTCTCCATTATAGAACCATCCTACACATAAAAAATGATTTTTGGCCATTGTATACCTTAAAAATCCTTATGTGCAGCCACATACGCGACTGTTTACAAAACAGCTACGTATGTACGCGGTTTTGGGAGGTTTTTTCGCGTATGGCCAGCCCTATACGTGGAAAAAACCTCGATATCCGTGTGGGCCGAAACACCTATTTTAGATTGGCCTAAAAATTAAAATTAACCATGGAAATTGAAAAAATTTGCATGAAATGGGAAGAGGAGGACATGAGGAGTTACCTAGAACAAACGGTGTCGAATTTTACCAGATGAAGCTCCCAGAATTCGGGTTGGAATTTTTGAGTCAAATGAGTAAAAATTTCAAATGATATTGAATTTTTGAGTTTTTTACTATTTATACAAAAAAAATTGAAATTGTTTACCCACTTTCTATAGTTTTTGACCGTTTCTAACCATTTTGGACCATTTTGGACTAATTTGATAATTTAGGAGTCCATTTTGAGTGTCATTTTGATCATGGTTTTGACTCATTCATGTTGATTTCAGGTATTATGTCTAAACTGGCATATAGACTAGTTTTCACATCTTTTTGCACTTTAAATGACCTTATGACCATTTCATTATAACCTTAGGTACGAACCCATTCTATCTTGTCACAAAACCTCCTTGTTGCTTTTAGAAGTGACATGATGTGAATGGTAGAGATTGACCTTACATGGGTGCCCTAGTTATCTCTTGTTTTGCATTTGGTGCCCATGCCGACATTTTTTACTTAGGGTGTGGGAATCCTTTGTATAGTATTTCCATGACTTTGTGCAAGAGCCTCATACTCCTCTTGATTGTTTTGCTAGCCCTTCTTCCCCAGGACTCCCTTATGTCAAGTTGTAATTGCATTATCATGAGTTTTGCTTGCCTTATTGAACCTTATGTTGGCTTCCCTGACTTTGATTATCAGCTATATAGCCCGAGCTTGTCTCATGTCTATCCATGCAGAGTTATTTTACATATCCTTTGTAGCTTGATTCCCCATTTTTTTACCAGGAGGGGACTTTCCCCCGAGTGTCATTATCCTACACATGTGTCCTTGCATTAAGCATAGATATGTTCCACTGCTTGGAAGTAGTTTGTTTACCCCTTGACACTCATCTCCTCCTAATTTGTAACTATGAAGCACTTTTATTCTTTTTCAAGCTTTTCAAAATATTTGAAAAAGTAAAAAAAAAAATCAAAAAAACAAAAATTCGGATAGGAAAAGATGTTATCATTGAAAGAAGTCGAGTTGTCTCGCCTTTGAACAGAGCACTGTATATCACATTCGTTGGTTGGGTTAAGAGTTTGACTTTAGGAGCTATACTCGTTTCTCTGAGTTTATCTTCACCAACTGGTTAAGCTTTCGGTCCCTATGGAGCCTCTATCAATGCCTCCTATGTCGCAGAGATGTCCCAGTTTTGTATATTGAGTCTATGCTGCCTACATTCAGTCACCATTCACCTTTATGCTCTTGTTCAAAGGAATTTGAAACCTGAGTCAGCCATTCCTCAGTTCTCTTGACTTTGCATGTTGGTCATTCCTGGTACTGATACTGGTTTGTGCTCATTATGATCGAGTC
This sequence comes from Pseudotsuga menziesii, assembly GCA_001517045.1. Classification (NCBI taxonomy): domain Eukaryota; kingdom Viridiplantae; phylum Streptophyta; class Pinopsida; order Pinales; family Pinaceae; genus Pseudotsuga; species Pseudotsuga menziesii. The sequence continues at coordinate 240,834 of LPNX010237549.1, read as the reverse complement.
CTTCCACATTATACAGCTTTGCTGATTACCTCATGTTGGATGATGAGGGATGCTTTAATGCCCTCCTTCCAGCGGATTTCATCCCATTGGCTTCAGATCATTTATTATGGTATAGGAATCTAGAGTCATTTTGAGTGCCTTGAGACTTGCAGTCATCAGTGGTAGGTTCTCTCGCCATCAACAGTTTTAGGAATACATCAATGTCCCATGATCGATGGATTCTCTCAAGTGTTTGACCTCAACACATTTATTCACACTTGTTAGTTTTCACTCTGGTACCTTGATTCTTATTTTCATTATCGATGGGTGATCTCATGTCTGTTAATGGTATACATCAATGACCGATAATCAAATGATGGACTACTATGTTCGACCTCGACACCTTTATTCACATAGTAGGACATGTACTCGTAGTAGATTGTGTAGAAGACCTTCTAGATTGGTGGCATTTCATATATGCTACATCCTTTATCATGCCAGTGTTCATGAGATTTCAGCTCTCGTGACTTGATTCCAATGTATGTCACATATCTTCAGCCATTATGGAGATCTTGATTCATTATATATCTTCAGCTTTCATGTAGATCATGATCCTTTGAATATCTTCATCATGGAAATTCTGATCTATCTATATTGTATGTGGCGATGACCACACATGTCATATTTTGTATCATCCCTATTTATGCCCATTGTACTCTTATGTATCTGGGACTGCTATATGTACTTGCAGTTATGTGTAGAATTTGATTATTGTATTATACTGTTCGATGGCTGGTTCTTCATCACTCTACTTCTGGGATGGACTTGTAATGTATTTCGACCATTGTATCACCCCTCTAACCTCACACATTAGGGGGCATCTGTTACAGCTAATTTTACCACACATGGTGGATCACACATTTATGGCCTTCCTTGTCCCTTTAGACTCTTTGGACCCCATGGACCATTTTTGTACCTTTCATGCTTCCAAGTTCATCCCTAAAAACATGTATTATTTTCCATACGTGACTTTTAAACCTATTCTCATGTATATACGCGAATATGACCCTCAAACCCCCATACATCGAGATGTGCGAAAAATGTCAAATAGTTTTGGAGTTTTCCTTGATGTGGATCCGAGTCACTTGTCTCTTGGCCTTCCATATGCCTTGAGATCGCTTGGATTTGACCTTCCATTACCCCATCGAAGCACTATATAAGGAACCCTTTGGATACATTGAAAGGGGAGGAACTGAAGAGCAAGAAAACTATAGTCCATTGTTGCCGGAGCTTATACTTAAGTCTGCATCCCTTATTCCCTTGTATCACTTTGTGTTCTTCCCAATATTTCCTTTTCTTGTTAGCTTTCTATTGAGAGATGGAGGATTGAAGTGGTGGAGGCCCGGGTGGAGGACTCAGTTTCTCCAGTTCGCAGACTTGCCGAAAGAGGTTGTCACTATTGTAATCTCTGATTTATATTAATAGAAATATATTTTTCTGTCCAATATTGTGTATTCAAATGAGTATTGAATCCATGGATGTTTTTAAATGCTTATATGTTATTGATTATATATGCTAGAGTAGGTCTAACACCATCATATAACATGCTTGTCTTGTTTGCTGAATGTTGAGAGAGCAAATTGCTAATACAAGCGAGAGTGGAAAAGCTCAACGAGGATCTACATCGACCATCTAGAATAAGGTATGTTTCAAAATCCTTTAGTGTTAGATGTTTTGTTTCTCTTGCATATAGGAAAGGATTGATTTCTGTGGTTACTCTGTCTGTTGTGGTACCCCAAGCCATAGGAAGTTTTCTTCGTAACAGCGCCTCCTCCTTTGTGTTCAATATTTATTTTATTTTCTAGCTAATTATATTTTATGTACTTTTAGATTATCCCATAATACTTCAGGCTTCACCATACAACAACATTTGTATTATATAAGATATAATATTTTTATTATTAATATTTAATATTATTTATGATTGACATATAATATTTTTTATTTTGTTAGAAATGAACATTACAACATCTCCTTCATACATGGTTTTAAAACTATGTGCAATGCCCTCCTAAAACCATGGGTTGTTGAGGAGGTCTTGCACATTGTCTTAAAACCATTTGCAAGGCCCTCTTGAACCATGTACAATAAAACCATGGGTTGTGTAGAAGGCCTTGCACATGGTTTTAAAACCATTTTCAAGGCCCTTCTAAACCATTACAATAAAACCATGGGTTGTTTAGGAGGCCTTGCACATGGTTTTAAAACCATGTGCAAGGTCAACAATGTTTTTGCTCATAATTAAATTTTTTATTTATATTGTTTTTTAGGTAGGAACATTACAACATCTCCCCCATATTAAGAGGTTGTTTTTGTGGCACACATTTATTTTGGTAGATAATTAGATATAAGATGAAAAGATATCCTTTTCATATGTTATAGATGAGTAAAAGAATTTTTTTTTTTGAGTAATAATAATGACACAATTTCATTGTACTTAATAAATTTTTTAATAGTTTTATACTAGGTTGTCGTTGTTGTAATACAGCTTCATTGGGAGAGACTTTCAGAGGTTATTGACTATCTTAATAGGTAAGAAATACTAAGATTATCCAGTCTGCTCAAATTAAGCACATAGTAAAAATATTTCAATAGTTTTACCGTGACGAGTTAGTGTACGTCCTCATAGACATAGACAAGGAAAGAGGAATATCAGAGGTTGTCCAGTCCTTTCAAAATGCTAGAAACCTTGAGATTATCCAGCACACTTCAAAATGGAAATTACTCCAACTAAACTGCTTCAAACTTGGACTTACATTAAGATATGAATATTATATAGATAGTTATAAGGGATTGTAATGGAAGTGGTAGGGTAGTTGGCATTTGTGAAGATTAAGTCATTACATGTCAGTTGTTTAATTCTTGCATGCCAACAAGTCTGCCATTTGTGAAAATTAACTCATCACAGATTAGCTGTTCAATTCTTATAGGTTATTATTGAGACTTGGCCTGGTCTAGATTATAGATATCTATAGAGATAAGGTGGAGAGATCATTCTTTCATTGGACCTTAATACTAGCCCTAACCAAGTTATAAACCCATTATGGGATTCATAACTTTAAAAAGTTATAATGGATGAAATGTCAACAAAATGTCCAGGAATCCGGGAGGATTAATGGATACCATTCCTAGATTGAATTAGAACATTTAATTACCTGTCAATGACTATAATCATTAAGTCACTTTCTGGCTGTGAATCGCTTATCACTTTCTAACTGTGAATCAAGTCACTTTCTGACTATAATTACTCCAACAATAAGAATCATCTCAGTCACTTTGTCCCTCTTGTTATTGCGCTTACCTACCAACGCATACCAACTTACCGAGATGCTTATGTAGAAAATTTAAAGGTTGAACTAAATAAAATGATAATGGTTGTGTCACTACATTCCCTAGTAAAGCACGCATGGTGTGGGGCCAGAATTTGATGAGTTTGTTTTATACATAAATAACTCAATGTTACAGTAATTATTATATTTATGAATATCACGTTTTGGGTTCAAAATTTTATGTTAGGAGTGATGGTTGGAGCTACTTATAAGTTGGTGCTATGATTTAAAATTGTATTTCACCTTCCAAAATTGAATAGTAATTTTAATTTCTCAATAATGAATTTCTTATATATATATATATATTGTAACTTGGATCATTAATCTGCTTGTGGTATGGTAAAGTAATGATTGTTGTTGGCTCATTGTTAGTCATTAGATCTCAGCTTGTTGATCTTTAGATCTCAGCTTGTTGAGACCAGTAAAATTTCAAACATATGAAAACAAAGCCATAAATGACTCTTATATGCACATGAAAACAAAGTAGATTCTTCCCAGAGATACTTTAACTAATTATGTACGTATGATAGAATAAATAGCTATGGATGAACTCTTACTCGATTTGGATCTCCCCGTTGTGTTAATTCAATCTATATTTGACCAAGAATGTGATTATTAGGTATTTGGAAACTCTATACCTGGTAGAACTATGACAAAGCCTTACATCGTAGACGATGATTTACCCCCTGGAACTAGAGATACTATAAAATTTAACAGGGCTAAACATCACGTCAGGTTCTGTTCTGTATTGAATCGGAGCACTAAAGACTTCCAATTGTTCAACTAATGTTGGAAACTAAAATACAATGAAGAACATCTTCTTTATCTTTGGATCGCTTCTTTAATCATAACCAATCTCACCTGCTTCATTATCTTAGAAGCTACATCACATTAACCCAATCGACAATTCTTTGAATGTGGAGCAGATCCACGCTAACAAAGCAGACCATTTAGGATGATCGATGTTGGGGATTGGTGTTTTATATACCATGTTAGTTAATGTTGTTAACAGTAGGCAATGGAAGCTAAGCAGCTAAGCGATGAGAGTCAGCCAAATAGATGGTGGTTTTCAGCCTGTAGAATTGGAATTTTATGCCCATTTAAAAAAAAAAAAAAGAGACAGTGTGAGTTTTTAGGCAACTAAAATTTTCCCAGAATCCTTATGTTGTTGGATATCCTTGTTTAACAAAATAAGAGACAAGGAAACTAATGGCAACTACAACTTTCCAAGATCCTTATGTTGTTGAAGATTCTTGTTTATCATTTGTTAGTGGGTGATTAAAACATTGGGAGTGCTCTAGATTTGGGGGGTTTGCAACTAAAAGTTGAAACAGGATAATGTTGTCAGAGATTCTTCTTTACCATTTGTTAGTGAGTGATTAAAACATTGAGAGTGCTTTGGATTTGTTTTTGTTTTTTCCTACTTTGTTACTGGGTGATTAAAACATTGAGTGCTTTGGATTTGTTTTTTATTTTTATAAAGGATGTTTATCGAGGAAATTATTGTCTAATGGTTAATGGTTGTATGCTTATGTAGGGTTGTAGCGTTCATTATTGCATTTTAATTTATTTAGATTTTTGCACATTGTTCTCCCATTGATTACTCTCAGAATTGTATTAGGAACATATACTCACTTTCATTTCTTATCATACTAGAACTAAAAGGATGTCATGGAATGGATTTTTAAACTAAGGCTAGTTTGGTAGGGAGCTATGGAATGGATTTTTAATCTAAGGCTGGTTTGATAGGGAGCTTGAATAGCAAGAGATCTTGTTGTTGTAGGGAAATGACAAGCAAATCTAGATGAAAACATGGAGAAGTTAAATCGCAATAACTTTTAGGTGTGGAAGCTCAGGATGGAGGACTATGGTTTTCCATATTTGGAACCAAAAAAAAAAATTAGAAGTGTTAGATAGAGAGCCAGGAAGGATTTCCTTGGTTGATTAATTGCTATTGAAAATTTGAAATGGAAAAAAATGGTCATAACATTCTAAAGAAAGTTGTCGATTCCTAATGTCTAAATCCTTGGTTAGTAATAATACATGTTGAAAAAGTTGTTCACCTTGATGATTAATGATGGGAATCTACAAGCCAGCATTTGAATTGTTTAATACTATTATGGCCTATTTGATCATAATTAGAATGGAGATAGATGAAGATGATCATTGCATGACCTTTTTATGTTATTTGTTTGATTCATGGAACAACTTGGCAATGGCCATTGGAGGTATTATAAGAAATTAATGCTTGATGAAGTCATGGATGCTTCCTGCTCTTAGAATATGTGAGACAAAATATTTTTAATCCACCAATAAGGCCCTCTTTGTTTAAAAAATATTGAGTGAAAATACTGAGTAAAAGGGTAGATCAAAATAGCTAGGAAAATCCTTGTCTCTTGGAAAGTCAATGAAAAAATGTTGTATTTGTAGAAAGGTTGGGCATTTCAAAGAAGACAATAGCGTAGAGGAAAAGAAAAATAAATATGAAAAGAAAGGTTATGATGATGCATTTGAAAACTCTTGTTAAGACAAAGGTGGAGATGCCTTTGTTGCAGCTTTGTTAACACATGGAGTATGGATAGGTGTGGAGCCTTTACTTCAAAAACTTCATGTTTTAACTATAAGGTATATGCTAAAGTGCTTAAGCAAAAGTGGTTTCAGTTATATAACAAGGAAAATAAATCTATCTTTTCAATCTTGCCGTTGATAAATTTTTGTATCGCAAAAATGTTATTTTCAAATAAGTTAAGTCTTCTCCATAGTGCATCTAAAAGAGGATGAGAAGAACTCAATTGTTTGAATGCCACTCAAAAGTAAGAAATCTAAACAAAAATGAATAATAATTTCATGATGGACCTAATGAGGAGGAGAGATTAGGGATTTAGGAAGAAGATGAAGAAAATATACTTCAAAATTTAAGAAGGTCCACTTGGAAATAAGAAAAATAGAAAAGTATAATAATAACTCATCTTATTTCATATGTATATTTTCTTTGTTTTCTAATACCAATGCAACTAGAAGTTTGAAAGATGTTAAATTTCATAGACAACGAAAATATTAAACACACAACAAAAGTATGCATCATTCTCTCTCATATGCTCTTCTCTATTAAACACAAAATATAAAAGGATTACATCCCTATCTAAAATGACAATTGACTCGTTCTAAAAGGATTACATTTGTATCAAATATACAAAAAAAAATACTTAAATGGTTCTTACTTGGTCAAACAATGTTGTCCAAATGACTCATAAATGAAAAACATTACTTGTAGCTTATTGGAACATGGGAGATCACACACTTTAACACTCTCCTTTAATATCAATTGTTACAATATTTAGCACAGTGTTGTCTCTTAAATTTGAAGTGGATTCTCCCAATGGTATGGTGGAGATATCTACCATTCAATCCCTTGATCCAAAAAACTGTATATTGGTGTATCCATTGTTGAAAATATCAAATTTAAAGTGGTGGAGAGAGTCAACGTGCTTACTTTTTTATACATGACTTTTGGATAGTGCAATTGTTGAATGATTATTAAAAAAAATAGGAGTTGGCTCATTTTCCACATGTGCAAAATCATACAAAAGTCTTCTTAAACATACAACATGCAATGTTATTGTAGTTACTTATATGTATACAATGCTTTTACATATGAAATGGTAACAATGGGTTTCTTCTTGGATGCCTGTGAAATAAAACTTGTACCTAAATGAAAATCATATCCTAAACTATTTTTCCCATCATTAATGTTTCCTGCAAAGTCATTGTTTGTGTATAGGATGAGAGTCTTTGGGGGGCTCCAAAAATATGGAAATGAAACCAACTTCACATATTAAATCAAGTCTTATTGGACTAAGACACATTAGGCTACTTATAAGCTTCTTATACAAAATTGAGTTTATTGTTCAACCTTCATCCCGCTTGCTCAATTTCATGACTATGGCTATGGATATATATGTTGGTTTCCATTTACCCATTCGAAAAATCACAAAAATGTATTTAGAATATTTATGTTGAGATACATAAATTCCTTAATCATATTGCTCAACATCTATTCCCAAAAACTACTGCATAAGGACAAAGTCCAGTCATGTCATATTCTATTTTTTATGAATGTTTAGAATTGTTCTATTTTCCCATTTATAAAAGAAATAATGTCATTAAAAAATAGACAAATTATAAGAATTTTACCTTATTCATTTGCTTTTGTGCAGAGTGTTGGCTCATTAATTCTCTCCATGAATCCATTGTTGAGAAAGTAAGAGTTTATTCTATTTTACCATAGTCTTGGGGTTTTCTTTAGATCATACAATGCCTTCTTCAACTTGTACACTTCATAGTATTTTCCTTTTACGTCAAATCATGGTGGTTCAATCACATACACCTCTTCATCCAATATTCCATTTATAAAGGTCGAGTTCACGTCATTCTGGTATACTTTCCACTTGTATCCAGGTGCAATGGTTAATACAACTCTAATGGTATATAACCTTGCTACTAGAGAAAAAGTTTCTCCATCATCAACTCTCGGTTGTTGAGAAAATCCATTATAAATTAGTCATGCCTTATGCTTCTCCACCTTTCCAATCCCATTTATTTTTTCCTTATGAACCCACTTGACACCTATGGTCATTTTGAATTATGGAAAATAGTCGAGATCCCATGTCTTGTTCCTTTCAATGGCCTTAATTGTATCATTCATGGCATGAACCCGATGTTATTCCTCCCTTGCTTCTTTGTAATATGTGGATTGATATGGTAATAATTGAAATTGATTTTGTCGATTCACTTCGTCCTCTTATTCATAAATTTCTTATATATTGTTTGTGCTTTGGCTTCTATCAATGCATACTAGGTCACTACTGAATACAAATATTTATTGGTTTTTCTTCATTCCTATCTTTTTTCTTCATTCCTATCTACTTGCAACATTTGGCATCCTAAGAACTTGTTCTATTGTATTTCCTAGTTATTTAGCTATTTTAAGAGATGATATTTGACTATTCACTACCCCATCTTCTTGGTCACTCTAATATTTTTGTTTTAAAAGTTTGACATCTCAGTTAACCACAAACTTCTTGTTGATTGGATTATACAATATATATGATCTAGTTTATATTCCCTATTTCCAATGAAAATAAACTTTTAACTTCTTCTATCCAACTTCCTCTTCATCACCTCTATAATATGTGCAAATTCTATACAACAAAAAAATCATGAAGTGAGAGACACTTGTCTTCGTGTCATTCTGTACTTCTTGTGGTACTTTATTTTTCATAGTTGTTGTAGGATATATATTCAATATGCATAATAATCATCATGAAACATATTGAGCCAAAAACTCATTAGAAAAATTCTTGGATTTAATCATACTTGTTTCCATGTTCATGATGACATACTTCTTTCTTTTAGTGACTCTATTTTTTTGTAGAGTATATCTTGTTGTAATCTTCCACTTGATACCGTGTTGTCTACAAAAATATGTAAACTCTTTCATCGCATCCATCTTATCTAAGTACTTTGATGTAATCAACACCCTATTTTTGAACTAGAATGTTGAATTTCCTAAACTTTGAGAATGTTTCATATTTTTTCTTGAACTAGAATGTTGAATTTCCTAAACTTTGAGAATGTTTCATATTTTTTCTTGAGGAAATATACCTAGATTTTCCTACCAAAATTATTAATAAATCTTAGGAAATAGAAACTACCACCTATGTAATTATTTTGGATGGGAGCATAGAGTTTTATATGTCAATTCCATGTTCTTTTTCTTTATATGAGGTTTATGGAAATCTATCCCTTAGATGCTTTCCTAGGATACAACTTTCACAAGCACTAGTTTATTCATTCAAAGTGGGTAGTTCCTTAACCATTGACCATTTTGTAAGTGAGTAAGACCCCTAAAAGATAAATGACGCTATATAAAATGTCATTACCAAGTTTCATACATGTTAGAGACTTTATGTGCATATGACTATTACTTGTTTACACTTCTTACACTCAAAGGGAACATTGTTATCTCTACTTTTTCTTTGACTCTTATGCTAGGTGATTTTTATAAAATTTTACTTGTAGTTATTTTAAATCTAACATCATAACCATTTTGATTCAAGTGTCATACGCTTATGAGATTCTTCTTGACATAAGGTACATTGAAAATATTTTGAGGGGATTTTTTCTCATTTATTTTATCTAAGATAGAAACAACACCTTTTCCTTTGGATTGTACTTAAATATCATCACCAATGGAAATTTTATTACACATCATTTGATTGTTGTAGCCACTATCCAACAACCAAATATCATTATTGTTAATGGTTTCTTAAGCAATATGGGATGAAAGGAAAATTGATTTTGGTGTTCCTTCATTAGTATTACTTATTTGTTCTCTTCCCTTGTTCGACTCTGCTTTCCCATTCCTACAATCACTCTCATAGTGTCAAAAATTCTTGCAGTGAAACAATGAATACATGACATGCATTTGATTTTTCTACCTCTCCCCCTTTGGTTCTGAGATAGTTCCTACTCGTTTTCTTGATATGTGGCTGATCTCTCTCATATTTGAGAAATATCTATGCCTCTCTTGCCTCTAGTTCTAATTCCTATAGATCATCCTCTACCTAGGATAATGAAGGCCTGGGTATGAAATTATTTCTCAAGCAAGGAATCTTTATTCTTTTTTATCCTTGATTCATGGGATAACAATGATCCCATCAACTCATCTGTTGAAATCTAACTCAAATATTTTTCGTAATCAATTGCCATGACCATGTATTCAAACTTTTTGGTAAGGGTCCTAAGAATCTTTTTTACTTCCTTTTGATCTATTATATCAGTGTACATCTTCAATTGGTTTGTTGTGGTTGTCTCATGATTCGAATCATTTACTAATCTATTGATTCTAACCCATTCATTTCTAAGCTTTCCAGGTGCTTTATTAGGGTTTAAAACTTCACAGTATTCACTTTGGTGATCCCTTGATAGTTTATTTACAAGTTACTCCACAAAAATTTAGAGTTATTTGCAAGAGAAATATTTGAGAAGATAATCTCATCCACTCCAGTTTGAATGAGATGTAGTAACTTTGCATCGTTGGTTCTATTCTATTTCAATGTATTCATCTAATTATTATTTAGTGAATGTTCAGCTACTTCATTGGCTAGATCTGTGTACCCATTTGATACATATTCTCCAACATCCCTGGTGTTCAATAAGGTCATAAATTTAACTGACCAAATTTTATAATTTTTTCGATAAGAGGGGTAGTGTAGGAAAAACCTTGGATGCTAGTAGCCATTTTTTTACCACAAAATTCTCATATTTTTGCTCTAGATTTGTCCTTGGAATATTTGTTGACAATGGTGACATGTTTCAACTTATGTGTTTTGGACTTGTACTGCTGAGCTTTTAAATATTAACAAATTTTGAAAATTCTGATGAAATACATATTTTTGATGTCCAACGCTTTATCAATTTTCTATCTGATGGTCCTTTTTAAATATGGTCCGATGCTTCTCACGAGATCTCCTTTAGATGATATAATTTGTTCTATGCTTGTACTCAATCAAGTTCTCCACCTATGATCTATATATTTCAGCTTCTGATTCTTTTATCGAGATGCGCCTCCCATGCTTCTCTGAGGTTCTCCTTTTGATTTTACATTGAATCTTTTTATGATGCTTCTATTTGGAGCTCTATATGATTCTCTATGATATTTTCCTCCAATGTTATATCAGGTTATTTGATGCTTCTATAAATATCCTCCTGTGATGTTTATGTCAGCTTTTCTCTCTACTTCTTTATCGAATTCTTCTCTGATGCTTGTATTAGGTTTTATATCCAATGCTATATCAGATTATCCTCCAATGTTGTATCGGGTTATCTTGTATTGCTTCTACTGGGATCCTACTCTGATGCTTCTATCGTGTTATCTTTTTCTATTTTCTATCATATCTCATTTGATGCTTCAATTGTGATCTCTATCTAACCCTTTTTCTGGGATTTCCTTCAATGAGTTGTCATGATTTCTTTTTTGATGCACCATTTTGGATATCCTTCGATGCAACTTTGGGATATCCATTGATGTGCTACCGAGCTATCCTCCAATGTGTATTTCAAACTCTATGAATTCGATTCTCTATTGTTTTTTCAATTTCTGATTTCTGATGACATATCAAACTATCATCATTTGATGCACTTTTTTAGGTCTTGTAATAGGGGAAACAATCTCGGTCATCAATATTGAACAATGAATCGATATCAATGATCGATTATCTTTAGTTTTGTTGGGGTTTTATGAACTACGTGCATAGTTCAAATTATCCATTTTGATTTGCTAATCATGATGATTCTCATGCTATTCGATCTCCTTAGATAAAAGTAGTGTTGTAATCCATTTTATCCAATTTTAATTTATTTTCTCTCCACTCTTTAATCAGTTTACTCTTATATTCCCCAAATTTTTCATTGATCTACTTTCCCTCCACTCTTTGAAGATGTTTACACCATTCACTCTAATACCATTAAAGTTTAGAAGAAAATGAAATATTGAATACATAGAAAAAAATAACAGACTCTCTCAAATTCCTTTATCCATTAAAATTAGAATATAAAGTATTTGATTTGTAGCTAAGTGGACCCAAAATATAAACCTTTTTTTTTATCCAAATTTGCAAATATAGAAAATACTTAAAATTGATTCCTACTTGCTCAAACACTACTCTCTAAATAACTGATAATACACATAGTATTTTGAAAATAAATTTATATATACATATAAAGCTTATAGTTACATAGGTTGATGGGAGACACAAATCTCCAATATGTGAACACTGACTCACTCATACATTAATAATATTGGGACACTAGTCCCACAAACATGTGCCAACTCATTGTATCAGGATCCAACCTGTAAGAACAACAATGCTTTGTGCAAGCACCAACTTGTTATATATAGACTTCAAACTGTGAGGACGCCAATAATATTCAAAATCACCTACTTGTTGTGTTCAAAAACCAACCTAAGAGGAGACTACAATCTCTTATCCTTGACCCATTCGACCACGCTTATTCTCCAAATCAAACTTGAAGGAAGATCCAACTCACTATATTTTCCCCTTCCTGCCTACTTGAAATAGATGTAGATGTTCTTATGTCACATTCCATTCTAATCCATTTGTGTGATCTATGATCTATAATCCACTACCTCAATCTGCAGTTTTCACACAAACCACTTTACTACAACTGTGTATATTATACACAATCATGTTCTTCACTATTTGTTCTATGCATTTATCCAATTACTGTAGAATTTATTTCAGTTTTGCGCACTTGTTCTCTTCCTTCATATTCAAATTGAGTTTTGCACACTATTTTGTTTCAACAAACTAAGTGTGATTCTAAACACATCCTCAATCCTATACACTTATTTAATTCACTGCATTATCTACTCCTTTGATTTTCTATTGCATGCTATTAGCTCTGTTGTTTCATTCTTTTGGATCAATGAACCATTGATACCCCAATAGTTCGAATCTTGGAAATTCAGAATACTACATCTCATGCATATTCAACTTTACTTTGATATTTCCATCTCTCACATATTTATACTATTCTAGATCAAAATATGTGCCCACAAGTTCGGGTTCATTTGACTTGATGATATCCTTTCTTCCTTTTTGTCCAATCTTATTATTCTTTCATTGGTGTGTGCTTTTGTATCATGATTGACTTTGTGGTATTTGTGTATTAGAGGACCATCATTTGGTGGGTCTTGTGCACTAGAGTTGGCATCACTAGGTGGGCATATCACACTACTCATACTTGCATACATATTTTTTATATACTTCCTCAAAGTGGCTTCAAGTATATAGAGTTCCATCACCTAGTGAGCCTTGCAGACTAATGATACTTGCACACATATTTTTTTTGTATTTTTCAAACTAGCTTCAAGTCTTTATGCTTCCTTCTTGACAACAACATGCTTCTTGTTTGTCATCATCTTGATTATTTATTGACATCAATGACAAAACCAAATTTTAATATATAGAACACAAGATGTTGTTTAGAAACATGATTGGTTTACATATCACAGTCGAAAAGTATACGGAAAATTTAGTTGTCAAAATATATTCTCAAGTTGTGAGACACTGGTGATATTTTTTTCCCATTTTCTAAGTTAACATTTATCAATTTTTCTTATTTGTAGCAATACATTTTTATTTATAGATAAGAAAAATTGGATGTGAACCAGATCTGTAGATCATCTGGATGTGAACCGGATCAAATCTCTACAGATCATCTGTTGTGAAAAAGATCACTTTGAGAACTTGATCATGAACTATCTTTTGGATGTAGTGCATATGTATCTCATTATTTTTTCTACACTAATGGTGAACTCGATCTTTACCAAGATTTATTGATATTTATAAAACTTATGGCACTTTGATTATAACACCAAAGAGTAGTCGAATGCTGATGCTTGAAGAAAAATTATAAAATGATCTTCCTAGGGATAAAATATTCATGATTTACATTAACTGTGGCTCAATACTCAACTTCTACTGAATAAATTCCAATATATTATTGTTTAGTACCATCCTAAGTGATAATTCCTAAACCAAGACTTAAAATATAACATGTATTAAACTTTAGATCATCAAGATTGTTGGCCCAATATGAATCAATGAAACCAACCAACAATGGAATCCCCCCTGGACCATAATGAATCACAAATTGAAATATACCTCGAATATATAGAAGTATATTTTTTTATTATTTCCAATGGAATTCATTGGGTGTTTGCATCTAAACTAGAACAATGAAAAAGAAAAGATCAAGACACGTATGAGTCATGTATAAAATGCTACCAGCAAGTTGATGATAAAAGGTGGCATCTACTTTATGTGAAGTGCAAGTGGATTTTTTTTTACTGCTGATTGGAAGGGAGATAGGGATGGTTTACAATATTCCATGTGAAAGAGATGAAGAAGCTCATAGGGATACTTATACTAAAATAAATATTTCTTCTTTACCCTGAACAACTTGGAGGCTAAGAAAATAATGCAAATGTAGGCTAAGTCTTTATTTTTAAGACTGGATTTCACACAGGTTATAACTTTATGGTCACTACCAATAAGAATAAGGCCATTAAAATAAATATCAAGAATGATGAGATGGTTTCCTACTTTCTTGGTATAGACATTTGGGTCATAATGACATCTAAAAAAACCAGTGCAAGGATAAAGTGTTGGATAAATATGGTGTATGATCTCATCCTGCTTGTCATACAGTGATTTGAGATTCAACCATACTTCACTCAACATTTATAATCCATCAAGGTGGAAGATAAAATTCTCATGATATGAATACACATCAAACCAAATGATTCATCCAATTTGCTCATGTACTTCGATTTCTATAAAGGATGTTGGGGTTCAACCTCCTTTACCATATTGAGCCTATACAAGCCCTTGTTGCACAACACAATCTACATATCACCCCTTCAATCCATCTTATTAAAATGTAAGAGGAACCTTGGTGTCAAGGAAATTGAATTCTCCATTTTGCAGCTTCAAGAGTAACACAATTCTTATGAATTCTTCAATTAACTTGCATAAAACTCTCAATTCAAAGTTAAACTGGATCTGTAGAGATTTGATAACATGTAAAATGATCAATTTCATAACATCTTGAGGATATATTGAACCTCACAATAAAAAAATAATGGAGGAATAATTTTAATGTTTAGAATTATTAAACATGCATACTAAAATTCATCAAACAAGAGGAAAAAATTTAGCAGCAAAAACTAGAAAGGGTATTCATTAAATTATATGTAATACATCCACGATAAAAAAGAGGGAATTTGAATCCTTTAGGAATGATTCAAATACCTGAATTGTGACTGAATCTAGACATGAATAACCTTCGAATAATCACCACTGAAGACTCACTGGTGCAACTCCACACAATTGAAACACCTCATAGTCATCTAATTGACCAAGGTAGGTGAGAAAAGGTACTTGTCTCCTCAAATAATGAAAAAGAGGTGCTAGGTTAACTAAGAGTGTTCCTCAATGTGTCCCATCAGAACACGACTCAACACTGTATAGGGTGAACTGATGGTGGAATTCCCATAACTTAGAGTGATGTCATAAAATATAGGGATTGGTCTCTCGAGCTCCTACATTGATGCATGAGGGTGCACCAATTGGATAGTGGGCCCTATAAGACATATCCATAGGTTTATGAAGGTGATAAATACATCCTAATCTAGGAAACTAACAATTATACTATGTTGGTCAAGGGAGGATTATAAAAATCCTAACAAATCTAGATATTGTTATATCTTGGGATACCGTATGATTTCTTTGTCCAGTGGGAAGTAAGGATCCATACACTAGATTATACTGTAGCTAGTAATTCTTGCTAAGAAGCATGTGGCTTAGGAATTTACTTACTAGGTTGTTTTGTTAAAAGCTTGAGACTACATTCATTCTCTCTGACAATTAGAGCTATATCAAGTTGTCAAAAAACCTATGTTTCATGACAAATCGAAATGCATTGAGATGAAATACCACTACATTAGATACATGATATAAAGAGGTTCCTCAAGTTAGCTTCTTTATATTGTTATTTATGATAATATAGTAGATATGTTGAATAATATTATATTCTTGATGAAGTGTAGCCAATTCTAAGACAAACTTGGCATGGCAGAGAATGCCTCCCTCACTAAGAGGGATTGTTAAAGTTACATCATCATGAGTCATTCTCTAAGTCAATGTTGATTAATTCCCTTTATTTCCTTTTATTATGGATAGCCAACCTTTTTCACTCACATCAACGAACTATTGAAGCATCACTATATCTATTCATCTTTTAAATTTTCTTTCCAAGCACACTATCGCTCCATGGGGCCATGGATTTGAACCTCATGTGTCGAGGTAGTGACTTATGGAGTATGAGTTACTGACAAAACTTGGAGTAGAATATTGAGTTGGACTAAATAATGATTAATCCTTATCTGTAAAGGTTAAACCTCATGTATTGAGATAATTCTTTGTATGACAAAGTGATGGTGGTGTCCAGTCTTGTTTGTCAAGACTAAGATCTTGTGTGTCAAGAGAGATCCTCATGTGTTGAGGTAATTCTTTGCAAGTCAAATCACAAATGGTATGTGATGTACTACTAAGCATGGTCTTAGGTATGGATAAGATATTAAGCCTCCTCTACATATTGACCACTTCTAGAGTGAAGTACTATAGTATATGACCACTTGGAACTATAGTAGAATGAGATGATCACACCATTGGAAAAATCTCCTTATTTAGTTGATATTATAAATAAATTAAAGTTGTCATAAGTCGACCATGCATATAATACAAGAGATAAAGATAAGAGATAACTTGATTTGCTTACTTCAGTGATGTTAATAATAAATACTCCAGCTAGATAAGAGAGAACTCAAATGGATCACTTCAATGATGTTAACAAGAAAGAATTTAGTTAAATAAGAGAGAACTCTAATTGTTCACTTCAGTGATGTTAACAAGAAAGACTTAAGTTAAAAAAGAGAGAACTCAAATTATTCACTTTAGTGGTGTTAACAAGAAAGAATTCAATTAAAAGAGTTAACTGTCTGTTAAAAAATAAGATATAATTAACTAAGTTTTTATATGATGACACTTGATTTAAAATAAAATATGACACTTGATTTAAAACACTTGACTTATCACACTTGAGTTATGATACTTGATTTGGACTAAGGACAACACTTGAGTTACGACACTTAAGTTACAACACTTGAGTTAGCAACCTAACTAAGTAGTCTAGCATCCAATCGAAGGGAGAGTTCACCCTAAAATGAGACGACAAAGATATAATCCAAGAATGAGAAGGATTGTGCACTTGTTATACAAGATTTGATGAGATCAATGTCTATGTCTATAGTGAATTCTCTCTTCAAGGCATTGTTATTTTGTACATGTGACAAAAAACATCATATTGGTTTTATGCTAAATATACTATTGGGATATTCTCTCAATATATATTCTCTCTTCCGCTAATATTGCACCAAGAATGCTTGGTATTTCTCTCTAATATTGCACTAGGGGTGGTTGACGTAATCTTCTCATTGTAAAAATATTCTTTGTTATCTATCAATATACCAAGGAAGATTTTGTTGGCGTTTTCTCCCTCAATTTATAAAGGGTTTCCCAGGTTAAATTATGTGTCATTTGTGAATATTTATGCTTTTGATTATTCATTGTTTCCAAGTAATATATTAATTCTACTATTCAGATTTTAAAAATTAACAATTTCCATATTAATTCTTCTACAAAAATAAAAATAAAAAATCCAATTGATCTAAATTTTTCATAACACCGATAGAAATTTCATCCTTCTTATTTGAACATTTATGTAAAACAATATGACTTTTCTAAGAAGAAAGTATTACCTAAATTCATGTAGAATAATTTTAAAGACACTATTAGAATCGAAACTATATATCTCTTTCACAACAACATGTTTTATATAGTAGTTAGCATGGTTAAATATATGTGATGTATCTAATTTAATAAAATAACATTTTTCTTATAATAATGTATATGCACATCTTGAATCATGCAGAAATTGAATATATTCGATATTAATTTTAGTAACATTTACAATGACACATCCATGATTGATATCATTGCATGCAATTTTTTTATTTAAAATGTTATCCCTCAACAACTTGTTGAAAAGTAGGCATGTATAGTGCTCATAATCCAACACTCTAAAAGGAATCTTCTTCCAAACTACAACAACAAATATACCACCACAAGTCTAAATAATTCATAAATTAATTAAAATAATGATATCGATAAACTATATTTCATGGACAAAAATATAATGAATGTTCTAAATAAACATAATTGGACATAAATCAATACAAATATCATAAGTTAAATTATAATAGGACTTTAACAATCAATTGAATGAATCTAAACAAATTTATTATATTTTATTATAAATAAAGGGTTGATTGGCCCTTCCCTCAAATTAGTTTAATTATAATAGTATATTCAAGGAAGGATATGATAAACATTTAAAATTATACTCCTTTTAATAGAATTATATAATCAACAAAAGGTTTGTCATTGCTTTCTAGGACACCCCTTGAAAAATAAACTATGCTCAATGAAGGATCAACCAACCTTTTCCTAAGTTCCCTAAAATGACCTTTTCCTAAGTTCCCTAAAATGACAAAATTATGCATATAAAGGAAAGGTCAACTAACTATTCGAATATTTTTTTTACAACAAGATTATTATTCTACAATAGAGGTCAAATGACTATTCAAAGAGATCCTATGAAAATATAATATTTTGCTTGAGGAAAGGTTGGTTGAACATTCACTATGATCCCTCTCGAGAAGAATTCTATTTTCAAGGAAGACTTGGGTGAATATTTCCATGGATGGCCCTCAATGAGAATACTATGGTCAAGGAAGGGGAAACTAAAGTTTTAATGGGATACACCTATAATAAAATAAATACTAGAGAAAGGGTTAGATATCACCTCCATAGGAAACCCCTTTTCTATAATTCTATAGTTGAGAAGTATTTTCCAACCATTTCATGAGACCCCCTTTCAATCAAAATAATAATTCTCAAAGAAAGGTTGGATGGCCCTTTCCTAGTCTATCACTATATGTTATTTCTATAATAGAATAAAATTCATTTGACACTTCACTTACATACCCCTCCATGAGAATAGCATGTAGGAGGAAGGATCTGTCAACACTTTCCCATGATCCCATTTTTTGAAAATATTTCTTTTAGAAGGATGCATCAACACATCAATTTGATACTCCTATATGCTAATACCATCTTTTGAGAATATCCATCTTAAATTTCTTCGTGCCTTCACACGAGAATAGTATTCTTGTAAAATGACCAATTGATATTTCCATTCCATACCCTAGGATGAGAATACTACCATCGATGAATGATATACAAAACCTTCTACATGATCCCCTTCCATGGGACTACAATGTTGCAGGAAGAGCCAATTTAACCTACATGTGGACCCCTGAAATATCCTGAATTTTGGGCCTACCATTTATAGGCATGAGCCTATTGATCATGATGATTATATTGATGTTTTAATTTTATATTGGGTCAAAGACCCCAATGCATATGAACATGATGATTTTCTTTGTATATTGGGCATAAGCCAATTGTTGATGATATATATGTATATATATGTTGGTTGTGTTGGGAGCGGGACCTAAAGCACATGATTGATGAAATGTTTTGTGTTGGGCATGGACCTTGAAGGACAGGATCAATGAGATGTTTTGTGTTGAGCAAGAGGCTATGGAGCACATGATTACTTACATTTGTGTTGAGCATAAATCTCTAGAACACATGAAAATATAATTGAAAATGTTGGGAATAATCTCTAGAGCATTCCATGTTGATGTTGAGCATAAGCTATGGAGCATCAGATCCTTGGCCATTGTATCCCTAGGTGTATCATACAAGTACATCCTACCATTTATTTTTTAGCGAGAGCTATGGAATTGCACTATGTTTGTAACTCCATGTTATAAGCATTGAGTATGGGCTTTGGTAAGCGCTAGGGGTTACTGAAAAGATTAAAATCACCTCCGAGTGAAAATGACTCGAGAATAATATTGATTTCATCATACTTATTTTTAAGTGATTAAATGAAATTTCAAATTTTTGTATTCTCCTCAAGTACTGAAGAACTACCACATTATATGAGGGAAATCCAACATGCAAGGATGTTTAGAGTTGCCTAGCCTAGTAGACCTAATCCATCTATCTACTTGACCTTCATGAAGAAGTGTCGTTAAGTCTAGGGATTATAATACATGATGCCCAAAGACAAATTCTAACAAGTATTATAATACTATGTATTTTATACATAGTATGTATAACGAATTAATTATGATTAAATATATAATTGAATAAAGAAAGAAGAGAAGCTCCAACAATTATTATTTACTATTAAAGCTTTAATAAATAGTGAAATAGCTATGAAAGATTAACTAGGAACTAGTTAAAAGTTCCTAAGTTAAGTATTGGAAAAATTACCCTAGGAATTAAAAAAGGGTTAAACCAAGAAATCAAGGATTTCTTGATTTAACTGCCCCTTTGACTGAAAATTTTGTCTATAAAGAATCAAGCCAAGCAAAGGCTTGGGTTTTTTATTTTATCTAGGAGAATTATTATTCTACCTATTTTTGCTCTCAAGTGTTTTCTTGGAGAACTTTCCCTGCAAGGAAAAGAGGATTGATTCAGAACTGATTACTAGTTAGGAAACCCTACCTTAGGAGCTCTAAGCTACTTGCATGTTGGAGCCCAGCTCAGGGGGGTTCGTATTTAAACCAGGAATGGTTCCGTGTCATGGTTGGGTGGAACATGTTAGTTCCCAAGTGATTTGGTCATCAAACATAGGTCAGATCTGCATTGAATTGTTAATGTTGGTTATTTAAGTGTGCAGGTGCAGCCTTTGATAAATCTTAAAATTCAGGTATGGAACCCTTGAAGGCCTATTCTATTGATTTCCTACAAATTCATTATTTTTTATGTTAACTAATGGCTGCAATGTAATTTATAACCCTAATGGTTAAGTTTTATCGTTAACAATATGCTAGGGTTTGTATTTGTAATTTACTAATCATAGGATGGAGAATTTTATTATATGTTGTTTATTTTTAGGGTTTGTATCTTTCATAAATGTTCATGTATTGACTAGGTTTTGATCTTGATATTATTTTTATACTTTTTTCTCTATATTTAATACCTTGCTGACATATTCCATTTTTCAACAAAGGCTTGCCGTAAGCTTTAAAGAAACTAGTTCAATAGTAATTAATTAAAATATTAATTATGCTAACTAATCACAAGTATATATTATAAACTAGATCTACTAAGAACACATTTCATATAATAAACAATCTAATCAAATTATTAAAGACCTTCCAAGGTCTCTTTCACATAATGATTAAAAAAAAATACTTTACATAACTGGAAACAAACATTATAATTAATCAAAGGGATATCATGACCATCCATGTGGTCCTTATCAAGACTCTTCCATAAAACCTACAGTCTTAACATCTATAATAAAATACCATAAATCACATGCATTATATCTTTAAAAGTCCCATATAATATTAATCATAAACATCCACCTATAATTTTACCAAGTAAACAATTCATATAACTCTATATTAATAAACAGAGGTCGTAGTATCGACCGTTATGGGTTACAAATATAATTCATAAGAAAAATTAAACTCCACATTAAAAACATCTCTATAGTTCTTATTTAAGCAAGGAATCATTCCTCTTAAGAAGAAAACCCTATCTTATGCCAACATAGATCGCGACATCGAATCCCATGGATGTTCGTGACCCAAGGCCAACATAATGATAACCTTAACATAAATCATTACTGTAATCAAAATGAATAACAAAACCCATAGCTTAATACATAGTATCCTTTCTATTATTACATATAAAATGTTTTACAATTTGGTATCTTCCAGGCCCAAATCCTGAAGGTCATATACCCAGTCACACTGGCCACGACCAAGTTTCCAAATCCAATTACACAGTGATGCTGCAGTAACCAAAACAATATCATGGGTTTTCCATAACCCTAATTGTTACAGCCATATCTTTTTAAATAAAAAATTACATATTAAAATGCCAACTAAACTATCACAATCGTTGGGAGAGGCACATGCCATTCATGGCATGGCCTGCACCCACGCTGAACCATTAAAACCAAATTACAACACTCTGTATAATACACAGTTTCCATTAACGCTAACACAAAGCTTACAGTGGCAGGCGATTGTAATAATGGTGTAGCCCATGGAATAACGCCCCAAGATCTAGAAGCTTTCCCAAACATAAATTACAAACAATATAAATGGATTGTTGTGCATACTTCCAAAACCCAAATTGTTACCATTATACACAAAGTAAATTCTACAGGCTTAAAGCCATGATCAAACCTAGCAAGTCATCTTTTTAAACGCAACATTAAAATAACTACACAGTCCCGAATTTACACAGTATAATCTATTAAAAAAGTTGAACGAAAATTGTACGCATATTATACCAAAACACATTACAGTATTCACATAAAAGCCAACGCGCAGTATATTTACATAGTAAGGCATGAATCCTCTTTTACAATAGTCAACGTATTAATAATGTTAAATGGCAAGCTGTGAGCTATGGCACCATTACAAGTAATGGTGCAGCCATAGCTCAAGATTCCAAACCTCCCAATGAGAGTAAAAAAATAGAGAAAGTTACATTACAAACCCTGAAGGCAAAGTCGACATGTGCCATCTAAAATCCCAACCCTGTAAAGAATCCCATCTCAGAAATGCCCAGAACAAGAGGAGGCAAGTAAGATTTGGTTAGCAGGCTTACCATGTCCATGAAGTAGCAACCCCAAATCAAAAGTTTAGCTCTGTGCAAACCCTAGAGCACCTTCATTTTCACCTGCAATCAAATCAACGATTGCATACGAAGCATGACCATGCCATGATAAAACAACGAAACAATGGGTTTACACAGAGTCTGGCAATTAGCTTACCTGCAAATCAATGGAGGTTGCCTCCATTCTCCAACTGTGCAGAAGCCACATGAAACCCCAATGCCAAAACCACATAATGCACAAACAACGAATGCCCAAAACCTTTTCCAAGAATTTTCACAAACTTCAATGGCATTAATGGCACTAGCTGGTGGCCATTAACCCATTCATGAACCCTCACCATAGTTTATGAATCATCGTTGTAATACATTCAACCAAGTATTAAGATAAACCCTGTTATATCGTGGTGCACACTATATCCTATAGTTTCACCACCTTCTAATGCCAGCACAAACATATTACCAATGACATGGTATTTATACCATAGTATTTCAACTCTGAAGTATGTGCAGACTTAACACTATTGTATAGTGTTTACATTTTATCCCCCTAGCATCAAAGTAATGTGTTGGTACATGCCCTTTGCTACTTCATATAGGTAGCATTTTTGCATAAGTCTTTAGTCTAGGTTTTGTAGTATTTAGAAATCATGGCAAACGTAGTATGCCATGATGCCCTTTCTAGGAAGAACAAGCTTAAGTTTCCAAACTCGTAACCAAGGCAGACCTACAAAATAGAAACAAGAGAAGTGTAACTAATTAACCAAGAGATAGATAATTAATAACGGTAAGGATAGTAAGTTAATTCATAGCATCTAGTTAATTAACTAAGCAAGATAATTAACAAACATAGGGATTACCTGAGTCGTAAAATGGAATAGTAATAAAAGTGCAAGGAGGAACTGTAAGTATAACTAGGAACTGAATTGCTTCAAGTAACCAAATAATCCTGATGTCACAAAAGTAACTTGTAAGTCAATAAATAAGGTGCCTTAGTTCAAATGAACTAAGTAAGCCTGCATAATGGAGAATGACCTTACCTCTCAGATCATCATGGGAGAACAAGTCCTGCCACTCCACCACTTTGTTCCCATCAACAAAGTTAAGTCAGTCTTTATTAAATAAACAAAGTACACATGTGCAGGAGTAAAACAATGATCTATACAATTCATTAATTCACCGACAATAATAACTAAGATGTATAAATAGTTTAAATAATAGAATTAAGACATAAGAAGTAAACAAACTAATAATCGCTAAATGGATAAGAGATTAACAAGACAGTATGGGCAGTTTCTGAAGAGATCGAAAGTATAAGTAGCGCATGTAATTCTGCACGAGTAATAATGATCCCCTTTGGGGTAGTTTTCACTAGCCTATAATTTTGTTTTTTCAATATTTGGGTACATTACAACCCCTCTTATGGGTAAAATACGCACATACAACTGCAAATATTGAAATAATTCTCTAGCACTAATTTTCATGAAAATGTTCATAAGCTCTATCCTTGAAGGAAAAGATAGTATAAATGGACGTAAAATACTATATAATATTGAAAATAAATTGTTGACATTTCAAGAAATTCATCACTTCAACTACCTATACTAACAAAATTTAGAAATAAAATTTGTTGAATAAAATTAAATGATATTTGTTAACATAGTAGTATTATGCAAAAAAAATTCTAGATCCCTCAATAGTGTGTCCTTTTCCATACAATTATAAGAATCATGGTTCCTATAATAAGGGAATTGATTAATCCATGTTTTCATTAAATAATTATCTAACAAATATAACATGTCACTTTTTCCAATGGTTAAAATAATATTTTAATGATATTTTAGTTAAGTGGGTCTGAATGGAGTATTAGTGTGATTAAAAAACAAACTGCATTCCCTTGAAATCTCTTCAACAAGAGTAATATCCTTTCCATTCCCCATGATATCCCTTAATGAGAATTACATGTTCTAGGAAGGATTAGTATACCTTTCTATGACCTACCTTTCTTGAGAATACTATTTTAGATGAAAGGTCGGTTGGCCCTTACTTGAGATCACCTTAGAAAAGAAATGCATATTGGAGGATGGGTACTCAATCCCTTTCTTTAGATAATCCTTCATATGAATAATATGGTATATGGAGTTTTTTTATTTTGTTCCTTGGAATACCCCTCTTTGGGAGTTCTATGATAGAGGAGGGGTTGAGAGACTATTTTCCTTGACTTCCCTTGAGAATAATATTTTAGAGGAAGGTTTAATGTGCCCTTTTTCTAGATATGCCTTCATAAAAAAACTGTCCTTCAAGTCTAGGTTCAAATAACTCTTCTTGATGTTCCATTCAATAAGAATATTATACTGAAATCAATTTCTTCCAACCCTTCTACTAGATACCCCATGAGGAAAACACCATCACTAAGGAAGGGTTATCCGAACCTTCTATGTACTCTCCTTCCATGATAATTCTATCCTAGACAAAGGATTGGCAAACCCTTCTATGGAAACATAATTATTAGAAAACATTGATTGATAAAGTATTGTTGTCGCTTCCACTAGATAGTCATTGACATGAATGCCATCCTTGAGAAAGGGGAAATTAAATATTTGTAATTCCCTCCATGATAATATTAATCCTAAAGAAACACCATCTAACCTTTGCACTAGATAAAAAATTACTCTAGGAAAGGCTAGTTGACTATTTCATTAGATACCCTACCTGTAAAATACCGTCCTTGATGAATGATCAACCAGAACTTCTATGTTCTTGACCTCTGTGCCAATACTATTATATAGGAAGGGTCGATTAACAATTCCTATGGGTCCTTATTTTGTAAAACTTTTCTTGAGGAATGGTTGATTGACCCATCCATCCAACACCTAGTGAAACAAATATAATCTTCATGAAGGCTTGATCGACCCTTATTCATGATCTTTTTTAATGAAAATAGAATTCTTGAGAAAGAGTTGAGTGACCCTTTCACTAGACACCCCATGACAAGAAAACGAACATTCAAGAAGGGTCAATTGACACTATTTCATGCTCACCTCCATTAGAATAATCCACAATGAGAATAAAATCATTCAAGAAAAGGTCAATC
This sequence comes from Pseudotsuga menziesii, assembly GCA_001517045.1. Lineage (NCBI taxonomy): Eukaryota > Viridiplantae > Streptophyta > Pinopsida > Pinales > Pinaceae > Pseudotsuga > Pseudotsuga menziesii. Next base: position 214,888 of record LPNX010237549.1, on the reverse strand, counting down.
AACTCTGTTATATGCTTCTCCTCATTAAGAATCAACTCTTATATATGCTTCCCCTCATTAAGAATGTGATGGAGGAAAAAGGGTCAATCAAACCTTCCTTAGGATTCCACTTAATAAAAATATATGCTTTTTTATCCCACATAATGATGCTGGAGAATCAAGTCAAATACCTATCTTTTCTTATTGAGCAGGAAATACTACTTTTTTGGTTCCATGTAATCATTCTAGAAGGATAGGATTAGTTGTCGGTTCTTGTAGTTTGTTTTATATATAGGATTGGTTTGGATGTAATAATGGAAATTTATCATTGATGTCCTCGAATATTGAAAGAGCTTGCTCAAGGATAGTTTAGTCATAGATTTACTTTCTTAGGATTTCAGGTCCTGCTTGTTCGGATTTGACAGGTTTGATGGAGTTCTATACTAAAGTTGAATGTAATAATCAAAGACATTGGTTGTTGATGGAATAAAGAACAGAGTTTCAATCCTTTGCACATATCTGAATATATGATGTCATCTTTTCAATAACATTAAGTATGTTTTAATTCCTTGTGTATGAATGAATTGTGTGACTTTGTCAAGTATCCCCATGAGTCACTAAGATGGATATTTATTCATGCAATGCAAAAGGAATGAATTGATCCTTTCACTAATCAATTCTTCTGCAATAGTCTGAGTTAAAAATATGTAACTTTTATGAGTCATATGTTAGACATAGATTCCACAAGAAATGGACAACTCATAGGAATTGTGGAAAGAGACTTGTGGGAGGATATGTCCGGAACGAGTTGCAAATAAGAGGGGGATATGTCCTAGTATCTGACTCAATCAGAGATCAAGGGATTTTTTGATCTGAAGTTCCAGGAGTTTGCTGAAGCCAAAAACCAGAGTCCTCATGAATGGTTCTTTTGTGAATTCCCAGTGCTCTTACATGAATGGTTGGCGAAGTTCACTAAGCGGAAGACAAACTTTCAAGGAGGAGAGACAACATCCTTGACGCCAGAATTAATCCAGGAGCTGAAAGAAACTAGCAACAAGGAATTGTGGGCAGTCAAGGAATGGTTGTATAGTATCTTAGAAGGATACATCACTGAGTTTGTTGTTGATACTAATAAATATTTTAGCAAAGAAGAAAGGGATTTTTTCAATGGACCACAAGGAAGATTCTTGTTGTTGCTACAACTATTGATTAAGAAACTAGTCTGTGAAAAGGGTATCCTAAAAATGGACCAAGAGTAGTGGAACTCTAGTGTGCGGGGGATGTAGGCACTGCAACAGAAAGGGGGGAAATGCATAAGGAAGCAAGGTATAGATGGGAATGATTTCTGGTGAGAATGTAAAGGTCACCGAAGAAACAAGTGGTTGTATAAGGGGAGGAGCAAGGTTTCGAGAAAAGAGGCAGAGGATGGATGAAGGTACTACTGAAGTCAAAGTGCGATACCGTGAATAAAAAACACACAGGATGAAGAAATTTTTTTTTGACGAGAAGGACATACAGGCCCAGGCTACGCTCGAAAGAATGACAGGATCGAACCCCATCAGTAACATGCCTACTCCTCCACGCACTACTCCACAACAAGGAAGGAACATGCATTCTAAGCCAACTCACCCGACATGTCAACGATAGTCTAGTAATAGAGTAGCAGCAGGAGGAAGAAGGTCCAGAATGGCAGGAGATGAAATGAAGTTGTTGATATTCAATGGAAATGGCATCGACAATCCAGAGCAGTACTGGTTCTTATGTGAAGCGATTTGGACTACCTAAAAAACTATTGATGATGGTGTCAAGAAAAGTCAGTTGGCCACTACTCTGAGGGGATGGGCATTGGAATGGTTTATGAGATTCACACGGGTACCTCAGGGAGGTACTAAAAAATCATTGGACCAGATCAAAATAGGGCTATTTGAGGAATTTCAGAAGCCGAAGTCTAAAGATTAGTATATTACTGAATTAAAATAGATCAAACAATTCCCCAATGAAACAATTTGGGATTTTGATCAGCGATTTAAGCCATTGATTGCTCGAGTTAGTTTTTAGATGAGTGACATTCAGCATAAAGAATGGTTTATCACGGCGGTTGTCCCTCATATCCGACAACCATTAATGCAACAAAATATTGTGATGCAGAGTGAGGCTCTAAAGACCATGATGAAATTGGAGGCATCACTAGTCACCAGTAGGGGAAATAGCCGTTGGAATGAATTAGATTCAGGTGCAGTTTGCCAATTTGATGCTGTAATTGCAAAACATCAAGAAGGTTAAGGAATATCGTGGTGATATTTGGTGCAGCCATTTCCATGCAAGCGGACATACCAAGGATACCTACCCAACGTTTCAGAATTATTTGCTGTCAGGAGCCCCCAATCTGTTGAGTGGTGCTGGTGCACCATGGTGTCGCATCGGTCAGGTATATGGGAATCGACATGATAACTATGATTATATGCAAAAGATGGTTACCAAAGTAGAAAGTTTGTATTCTACTTTTTTTTTCGGTCAGTTGGACATGATGACAAAAACTATCACACTTATGATTTTCTCTACGAAAGGATGTATGATTCATACTTTGTGAAAGGGAAGGACCCCCAAATAGCACAAGCACAATCCTAAGTAGTATAGCCAGCAAGACAGGTACCATATACTCCACCACCTCCATTGCATTTTTCCCCTGCACATCCACAACAACAGTTTATAGTGCAGTCGCAGTTTTCACCACAGCCGCAAATGGTGGCACAACCACAGTATAACTAGGCACTATGACCACAATATAATTAGCCACAATATGTTCAAGCAGTGCAATATGTTGAGCAGAAACCCAACCCACCATAGCAACAAATGGCCCAACCATGATATCAACAAGAAAGAGTCGGAGGAGGATTCCGTGGAGGGTTCAGAGGTCGAGGGGGAGGATTTGGTCGTAGAGGAGGATGAGGTCGTGAATCAAACTAGTGCTACACTTGTGGGGTATTTGGGCATTACTAGAGGGACTTCCCTCATGCGCAGTGCACATACTATGCATCCAGCGATCATAATGTTGAAATTTTACCTCAGTTGATAGCAAAATGTCAGGAAGGACAAATTCCTTAGTAACAAAATATGAAGAATTAGAATCTTCCTACATTCCAAGTACAAAACTAGCCAATAATGCAGAACCAGGTCCCACCAGAGACTCAGATTCAGTACGCACCATAGACACAGAACCAACCGATGAATCAACCATTGCATCAGAACCCTCCTTTGAACTTAAACCAGGGATCGACAGTTTCCACTATTGAGGCCGAGCCGCAGATGAAGGATGTCGACGTGGGGATCGTCACTCGCACTGGTGCGACAAATGGAGATGATGGACCACGGATACAAGTTCGGCTTGCTGGTAAGAAGAAGGTTGCATTTGATATTGCGATAGAGAAGGATACCTTCTTTCACACAAAGGATGTAATCGAGAGAAATCCAGGTAAGTTACCAATCATTTATTTGCCTTCCACTTTTGACCCCTCTGCAGAAGCAGGACCATCCCGACAGTATGGTACCTTGCGCAAGTTCTTTGAGAGTTGTCTATCGCTTGCAAGGGACTAGAACGCCCTTTTCGAGCTTGAGAAATTATTGCACCTTCTAGATAAGACAATGAAGGATTCTGCTGTGAATTCCTTGCAAAAGAGGATGACCGGCAAGGAGATGAGGATGAATGTCTATATTGGATATTATGAGGTTGAATTGGTCATTTTGTACCTTAGCTCATATGTACACATCCTGATGAAGCAAACTTGGCAATTGATGGGAAATCCAACATTGGGGTGGTCATCGGTACAACTGCGTTTAGCAAACCAGGAGAAGGTGCAGCCCAATGGTCGTGTTTCAAATTTGGTTGTCGACATTGAAATTATGAAAACACGTGGTGAATTTGATGTGATAAAAGTTATAGAAGATGGTGGTTCCTATCCCGTGCTGCTAGGAATTGGATGGGATAATGATAGCATGGCCGTTATAAACTTCAAAAAACATGTTATCACATTTTAAAACCAATATGTTAGGGTCATTGCTCCTATGGACCCTCATGAAGGGTGGCGATATATTGAACCTGTAAAGAATTAAGTCAAGAGAAGTTTCGATCATGCTTATAACATCTCCGGGGAATATATTCAATGATGTATTTGTAACTTCAGAATGTATTCATCCGTATATGTTATGTATTGTACCTCAATGTTTATTATAGAATGTGTCTGTAATGTATTTGAGTCATGTCATGCACCGATGTTCCATCGGGATATTCTATAAGGTAAACAAGTTATGTAAAGTCATTGAGGGTAACCCTCCTATTAATCAAGGGTTAAAGTCCTAACAATTGTGGGGCCCTAGGGTTATTAGACTATCCTAGAGAAGTTGTCCCTAAGTGAGTTATTGTAAGTCGAGGCAGTAGTCCCCACCATTGTGTTAAGGTTAACCCTCCTTGCTGATCGGAGGGTCAAAGTCCCCACAGTTGTGGGGCACTAGGGTTATTAGACTCTCCTAGACATGTTGGCTCTAGTAAAGTAATTGTTAAGTTAGGACGACATGATGGAGTGGAAATCAAGTGAACAAAAGAATATAAATAAGAGTGAGCCTCTTTATTTATCACATACACACTCACTCACTGGGGCACATGAGTGAGAAAGAAGAAGCTGGGATCAAAGAGAGAGACTGTTGTTGTCGGGACATCACCTTTATGTTTTCGAGTTTTAATTTTGGTGCTGATTCTATCTCTGAGGAAGTTGTGGGGTTTTCTCCTTTATGGTTTCCTTGAGGAAAATATCTGTGTCTATTGTCTCTTGTGTTTGATTGTTGTGCTTGTTATTCTCTGAGTTAAAGATCCTAATATAATGCTAGCTTGAATGATAAAAATCTAACATGGTATCAGAGCTAACCTACAAAGAAGACATTGTGCAGCTGCAAAATCTAGGGATTCTTAATTTTTGGGTCTCTCTCCATAATCCATTAGAAAAATTATGCTAGGATGACTCTCCATTGAAGGGCACATTTTTTAGTTTTTGGTGCGGGAAATTAGTGCTTTTTACAGAAGAAGAATTTTTTAGTGAGCCTGGCATAGGATGGACCTCCTCATCAAATTTGAATTATAGAGACCTGGGTCAATATTTTTGGTTGGGTGTAACTCTGGGAAAGTCAAACCCTAGTTTGACCCCGAGCTGGAAAAACCCTAAATACTAAAAGTGATCAGTTTTGGTACATTCGCTATATCTAGGGATTGGATAAGGATCAAGAGATGAAACTTTCATATGATGAATATACAATCCTTATTTACAATGTGTCCAAATTGTAGCCTCATATTAGCTACATTCTAGGAGATATGATCCCTTCAAGTTAGGGTTCCATCCTCTTCCAGGATTCATCCCTAAATAGGACACTTGGGGAGAATTCCTATATATCAAGATACAAAGGTCCAAATGAAATTTATGAATATTTTCCAGAAAGGGAACGGAATCTACTTTATTTCATAGAAGTTTTAAACCCTGAAGATGAAACAGTGACACGTGGAAGTCCCTACAACTTCACTATTCTGAATAGTCCTGAAACAGGTCACCTTGGGAAAACGATCCTAAGTCCCAATTGGTGAAACCAATTCTGATGAAACCTATGGTTTTGGAATAGGGATAGGAGTGGATACCTCAAGTTAAGTTTCATACATCAAGGAGTAGTAATTTCGGAGATATCACAAAAACAATATCAGGCATTTATGTAGAAGAAATTGAAAAACTAGCGCTTCATGTTATGGGAGCTTCCCTCGACTGTTTTTAGAAAAGGAGTACATTTGACAGCTCAACTTGAAGAGGTATATATTTCTAGCCAATCATATCTAAAATATTCCAAGTTTTTAAAATTAGATTTTCTCTGACAAACTCTAGATCAGCCAACTCCGGAACTAGGATGGACACCTCAAATCGGTAAGATCTAATCTTTTGCTATTTTCATTTGAGGTTCTCATTTCAAAGTGATATATCACATCAGCTTGATGATAAGATTGTTGAATTTTACAACTTCCAAGCATGGAAGTATATGATCTCTCTGAAGAAAATGAATTGGACACCTACAAAAGTAGAGAGGTTCCAGTTCCAGAGGGAGATGAGGCTAAAATCCTTACACCAGAAGAACTTGGTTAAGGCCAAGAAGATCATTGCTAATTCAATCACAGATCACCTTACACCACAAGTGTCTTCCCTAAAGACACCAAATGAGATGTTTGATTCCTTAACCAAGTTATTTGAAGGGAATAACATAAATCAAAATATGAATTTGAGAAAACAATTGAAGAATGTGAAGATCCAGAATGAAGAGACCATACAGTCATACTTTACAAGGGTCTCTCAAATCAAAGAAAAACTTGTAGTAGTAGAAGAAGAAGTGGATAATGTAGAAGTGGTTATAGCCACCTTGAATGGCCTCCCAAGATCATGGGATTCATTCATTCAAGGAATGTGTGCTAGAAGGAAGTGATTACTTTTAGCAGACTCTGGGAAGAGCACACACAAGAAGAAGCTCGACTCATAATAAGAGAAGAGAAGATGGAAGAAACTAAAGATCAATCTCTCACCATCCAAATAAGATACCTCAAGTGATGAGGAGTATGAAGAACTCAACTCTTGAATAACCTCTTTTCCCTCTTATCATTTGGATAAGAAACGATGCTATGATGAAGCTGAAGGCTCAAGAAGGAGTCTACCCACAAAACGAATAAAGATAAGTATTCAATTGTCACTTCATGATATTGCTTTGTTATGCATTTGTTTATATTCAGTTGATGTATTATGCATGATAGAATGTTTGCATTAATGACAATATACTACTAATATGCATGCGATGGGTAAGTAGCTCATGGTTCTATACAACTCTCCATTGCTACTTATCTAGAATGAAACCTATTTGCTGACATATTGGATTAGTGCACAATCTCAATATTGTCCTGGTAGAGATGGAAGGCATCTAGAAAAAATTTTGTGAGATATGGATGAATTTTGTATTAGCTAAAATAGTTGCATGATTATATATTTATGCATAAGAATTTTCCATTATGAATATGCTCTATGAAATGTTTCTAACCATACAAATGCATTTGACTTGTAGGAAAGATCATGTAAAATTGCCTACAAGCAAAGACGGATGAGACTTGTTCCAAAGAACAAGTGACGACAGTTGAAGATGAAGAATAATTTGACGAATGCAGCGACATCATTGATGCAGAACCTTCTAACTATGAAGAAGTAACCAAGAAGAAAGGGAAGACTAGTTCAAGAAGAATGATGTCTAGGATGTACTATTGATACATGAAGGGAAGTTCATATTTCGATCATGCAGTAGATGGAAACATCATGGGATACAAGGCAAGATTCGTAGCACGAGGCTTCTCATGAAAAGAAGGCATAGACTACGAAGAGACATTTGCAGCCAGTGGGAGTTCAGACACATGACAGGCCGAATCATGCGTGGAAATGAAAGAAGGCCTTGTATGAGCTTAGAAGACACCCATGGGATAACACATACATGATGAGCTTGATGAAGATTTGAACCTTTTCTACAAGGTTGAAAATTAAAGTCTATAGAGGATGACAAGCTCACAGATGGGTGCGAGAAGAAATTTTGAAAAAGTTCAAGATAGAGGATCTTGGTATCTAGTGATCCTAGATGGATACATAGAATATTAGTAGCAAAGGAAGCTACTTGTCACTCCAGTACATAATGTTTCAGTGCATAGAGTATGAAAGATGGAGGGAGAATGATGCTTCGCTTCAGAGGGAGTGACTGCAGAAGATCCTGAGGTTCGACAGGATGGAGAGATTACTGATGACTCTAGGATTTACTGAGAGTAAAGTGGATTCCAACCTTTGCTTTAAGATTGAAGGCCAAAGACCAGTGATGCTCCTGTTATATGTCGATGACTTGTTCTTGATAGAAAAGAGGAACTCATTAAAGTTGCAAGAAGGAGACTTGCTGCCAAGTTCAAGATGAAAGACTTGGATATGATGCACTACTTTATAGGCATGGAGGTGTGGCAGAATGCAGATGGAATCTACCTGGGACAAGGGAAGTATGCAGTGGATATCCTAAAGAGGTTCAGGATGATGGGCTGCAAGGTCATGACTAGACCTATGGCATCAAACCTGAAGCTATTGGGCGATGCTTCATCAGAATCAGTTGATGCTGCGATTTATCGTCAGATGATTGGGTCCTTGATGTACCTGACAAATACAAGACCATATATTTTCTTTGCTATGAACACCTTGAGCCAGTTCCTGACAGATCCAGACATGTTCACTTGATTACTGTATAGCATATTTAGAGGTACCTGAGGGGTACATTTTATTATGGGCTTAAGTATGAGGCGAATCAAAAGATTAACCTAGAGGGTTATGTTGATTTAGATTGGGAAGGAAGTACCATCGATAGGAAGAGCACTTCAGCGTGCTGCTTCAGTATGGGATCAGATGTGATCTCTTGGTTTAGCAAGAAATAATCTTGTGTGGCACTAAGTACAGCTGAAGTAGAGTATGTCGCAGCTTTTTCAGCTAGTTGTGAGGTAGTATGGCTAAGGAAGCTATTGTTTTATTTATTTGATCTCCAGTTGGATGCTACTTGTATATATTGTGACAACCAGATTTGTGTGAAGTTGTCAGAGAACTCGGTGTTCCATGACAAGTCAAAGCACATCGAGATCAAATATCACTATACTAGGGATATGGTGCATAGAGGAGCAGTGAAGCTCTAGTATTTTGTGATGGATGAATAGTTAGCTGATGTGTTAATGAAGCCATTGGCCAGAGTGAAGTTTGAGTAATTTAGGGAGAAGCTTTGTGTTCTCTAGATCAAGGTTTCCCCCGAGGGGAAGTGATGAGTCTATGAGCCATTCTTACATGGTGAGAGGATTGGTTCCTTCCATGGTCAGATGTAAGGGATAAGCCATTCTGTCATGGTGAGAGGATTGGTTCCTTCCATGTCAGATGTGAGTGCTGAGCCATTCTAATGTGACTATAGGATTGGTTCCTACATGATTAGATATAAGTGATGAATTCCATTCTCTGCATGGAGGCACCTGGTTAGTTACCAAGAATACTCAGTCTGGGGCTGAGAGCCATTCTGATGTGACTATAGGATTTGTTCCTGCATGATAAGATATAAGTGCTAAATTCCATTATCTAAATGGAGGCACCTGGTCAGTTACCAGGAATACTCAGTATGGGGCTGAGGGCCATTCTGATATGACTGTGGGATGTGTTCTCACATGATCAGATATAAGTGCAAGGCCATTCTGATGTGATTGAGGGATGTGTTCCCACTTGATCTGATATAAGGGTTGATGCCATTCTCTGGGAGAATGGAGGAACTTGGTCAGTTACCAAGAATCCTCAACCTGGGGTTGAGAGCCCTTTCGACATGTAGGCTGGATTGGTTCCTCGCATGGTCGAATGTAAGTGTTGTGCCTTTCCATAGATGATAGTGGTTGTGTCCTATCATGCTGGTGGATGTGAGTGTTGTGCCTTTCCACAGATGATAGTAGTTGTGTCCTATCATGCTGGTGGATGTGAGTGATGAGCCTTTTCACAGATGGTAGTAGGTGTGTCCTACCATGCTAGTGATTGTAAGTGATGTGCCTTTCCACAGATGGTAGTAGGTGTGTCCTACCATGCTGGTGGATGTGAGTGCTATGCCTTTCCACATATGGTAGTAGGTGTGTCCTACCATGCTGGTGGATGTTAGTGATGTGCCTTTTCACAGATAATAGTAGTTGTGTCCTATCATGCTGGTGAATGTCAATGTCATGCCTTTCTAACATGGTGTTGGATGTGTTCCTCTCATGGTCAGATGTGAGTGCTGGCCATTCTGACTTAGGGTCAGCTATAAGCGCTGAAGAATACCTATATGGAGGCTAGGCCTATAGCCAGGATGAAAAATGGTTGGCTCTGTAGAACTTCCTATGATGAGAAGAATCATGAGATAGCATCTGTGATGATGACCTAGTAATGATCCAGATCAAGTGATGATCTAGATCTAGTGATGATGATCCAGCAGTGATAATCCAGATCCAGTGATGATGATCCAATAGTAATGATCCAGATCAAGTGATGACCTAGATCCAGTGATGATGATCTAGCAGTGATGATCCAATAGTAATGATCCAGATCGAGTGATGACCTAGATCCAGTGATGATGATCTAGCAGTGATGATCTAGATCAAGTGATTATCTAGATATAGTGATGATGATCCACATCGAGTGATGATCCAGATCCAAATGAAGATGAAGAGAACTCAATGATGATCTAGATGATACAGAGAAAAAGACTTGTGCTAATAAATTGTGTCGAGAGAATACCTTCCTAGTTAAGAGGGAGTGTTGATGCATTTGTAACTTCGAAATGTATTCATCCGTATATCTTATGTATTGTACCCCAATGTTTATTCCGGGAAGTGTTTGTAATGTATTTGATTCATGTCATGCCCTGATGTTCCATCGTGAGATTATATAATATAAACAAGTCATGTACAGTCATTGAGGGTAACCCTCCTATTGATCAAGGGTTAAAGTCCCCATAGTTGTGGGGCCCTAGGGTTATTAGAATATCTTAGAGAATTCGGCCCTAGGTGAGTTATTGTAAATTGGGGAAATCGTCCCCAGCATTGTGTTAAGGTTAACCCTCCTTGTTGATCGGATGAGCAAAGTCCCCACAGTTGTGGGGCAATAGGGTTATTAGACTCTCCTAGAGATGTTGGCTCTAGTAAAGCAATTTTTAAGTCAAGTCGACATGATGGAGTGGACATCAAGTGAACGAAAGAATATAAATAGAGAGTGAGCCTCTTTATTTATCACATACACACTCACTCACTGGGGCGCATGAGTGAGAGAGAAGAAGTTGGGATCAGAGAGAGACTACTGTTGTTGGGAGATCACCTTTATGTTTTTGGGTTTTACTTTTGGTGTTGATTCTATCTCTGAGGAAGTTGTGGGGTTTTCTCCTTTATGGTTTCCCCGAGGAAAATATTTGTGTCTATTGTCTCTTGTGTTTGATTGATGTGCTTGTTATTCTCTCAGTTCAAGATCCTAATATAATGCTAGCTTGAATGATAAAAATCTAACATATATCCATCCTACAGTTGATGGTGAACTTGGATGGCAAAGCACAAGTTCCCCTTCATCTGATTCTGAAGATGCTCTAGAAAATTGGCACACTCGATTACATGAAATATTATTCAGGAAATGTGGGTGTATTACACAGTCTCTTTGACATGTTGTGACTGTAATAGTTGAGTTACCTATTTATGAAGGACTTCTGGGGCTATTAAAATTCTTTTAGGTGTTTGAATAGAATGTGTTTGAACCGCAAAGGATATTGGCTCTTGATGTAGCACTAAAGGCTACTCCGGCTCGATGGTGGGTGACACACAAGCAAACAATCCATGGCCGGGAGTAGTGTCACTGTTGATGATGGCCTACTTTAGCGATGTAGAGGTCTATCATGCTGGGAGATATGAAGGATGAAATGACCCTACCATTCATTTAATCAAGTGTCAGACATTATTGACATCATGGCCCAGAGATGAGTGGGTTCACGCTTTTGTTCATACTCTAGAAGAGATGCCAAGGTCCTGGTATGTGGCAGCATAATTGCGCAAAACCATTACCACTTGGGAGGAGTTATCAGATTGCTTTGTGCAAACATTTAGCTTCCAAGATGCAATACTTAGGTATGTAATGCTTTACACATTATCCACGATGTAGTATTAAAAGTTATCCCTGTTTCATACACCATTGATCCTCATGCAAATTTCTCCATCCAATCCATGATGATGTGCTACAACTTGTTTGGGGAACCTGAAGATGATGATGAGCTACGAAATGTTAATATTCTAGAGTTCAAAGGAAGACATGGTGTCGTAGCTCCTAACATACTGACGGACTCGATGAATCAATCACTGAGGATCTAGAATGTTAAAAATGGGTCAGCAGAAAATCCAAAATTTGCTAATGTCGAAGACTATTGGGGCAAAGAGATGATGGCCAAAATCACATATCTACTGCATGAATTCCAGGACCTCTTCCCAACGCAATTTTTAGAGATGAAGGGGGTACTCGGTGACTCGAGGGAAATGAAGATTCCACTCAAGCCAGGCGCAAAACCAGTTTTCCAAAGGCCGTATAGACTGAGTCCACGATACAAGGATCGCCTAAAGGCTAAGATCGATAGGATGCTCGATGTTAGGATCATTGAACCTATAGCAGAATCAAAGTGGATAAGCCCGATGGTGGTCCAAGACAAGAAGTTTGTTGAAATCCGCATTTGTGTCATTCTAAGAAAGTTGAATGATGCATGTGTACACAATCCATTCCCGGCCTCTTTTACAGATGCAGTCCTGGAAGGTGTAGGTGGCTAGAAGGTATATTCCTTCACAGATGGCTTTTCAGGATACCACCAGATCCGAATTTCAAAGGAGGATCACCATAAGACTATGTTTTTCACTGAGTGGGGTTGTTTCCAATATACCATTATGCAATTTGGGCTGAAGAATGCACCCACTGTATTCTCCCATGTAGTTGTCGCTGTATTTAAAGATTTTATTCAAAAATTCTTGTAGGTATATATGGATGACTAGACCATCTATGGATTCGTTAAAGACCATTTGGACAATCTATGATTGATTCTAGAATGGTGTATACAACATCAGATTGCATTAAATTCAAAAAAATGTATTTTCTGTGCACCCTTTGGCATGCTACTTGGGCACATCATATGCAAGAAAGGTCTATTGGTAGATCCGATGAAGATTGCGTTGATCCTCGGTTTACCACCACCAACGAATGTAAAGATGCTTTGGGCTACTATCACAAGTTTATCATAATATACACTACGATTACCGCTCCCATGGAAAAGTTGTTAAAGAAATACGCTACCTTTGAATGGACTCCGTAATTTTAGGGAAGCTTCGACACCCTAAATGCCAAGATGGATTCTGCACCAATACTAGTTTTCCCTGATTGGAATAAAGAATTCCATGTGCATGTTGATGCCTCTTTTACTGTGCTGGGTTCAGGCACTATTTGTTGGGAGGTCATTTCAAGATGTTCACTGATCATTCTGCTTTACAATACCTAGTCAATAAGCCTGTGTTGGGGGGGAGAATATGTAGGTGGTTTCTTTTATTCCAAGAGTTTGATTTTGAAATAGTGGTAAAGCCGGTACAGTTGAATGCTGGTCCAGATTATCTGTCATGTATTGTGAATGGTGAAGAACCAACCAATATTGATGATGGATTTCTCAATGCACAATTGTTTTGGGTTGATATCGCAGATGATCACTATGCACCAATTATTCATTTTTTGTCTACTTGTGTCGACCCTACACACATGTCGACTAGCCAAAAGAAGCAGTTGGTCGTCAAAACCTCTGATTTTCAACTGATTGCTGGAAAATTATATAAACTTTGACCTGATGAAATATTGCAACGATGTGTCTTACAGCATGAGAAAGGTCCCATTCTAGAAGAATCGCATGCAGGGATCATGGGAGGTCACTAAGGAGGTTGCGCTACTGCACGAAAAGTGTTGTGGGCTATGGTGGCCCATGTTGCATGATGATGCTACAGACTATGCAAGGAGCTATGATGTCTGTCAATAGGTTGGTAAACCATCGCTTAGGGATGAGATGTTGTAGGTGACTCTACAACCATTTGGTAAATGGTTCGTCAACTTTGTGGGTCCTATCAACCCGCCAAGTAAGTGCATTGGCTCCCACTATATACTATATTATTACCGCAACTGACTACCTGAATCGATGGGCGGAAGCTGCACCAGTCATTGATTGTACTACTGTGATAGCAGCATGGTTTATTTTTTAGAACATCGTAACACGATTTGGGTGTCCTAGAATCCTGATGACTAACTAGAGCGGTCACTTTGTCAACCGAATGGTAAAAGTGTTGACTGAGGAGCTCTAGATACAACATAAGAGGAGCACACCATACCACCTACAAGAAAATGGTACTGTTGAGGCATGCAACAAAATTTTGGAGACAACGGTAAGCTCCATTGAAGAAATTGCCACTCAATTCAGCACCATGGAGCAAGAGGCTAAAACCATTATGGAGGAGACCACGCAGTTTTGGCAAAGTATTGTTCAAGATGAGCAACTTGATTAATTGACTATGCAGGGACACCTAAAAACTCTGAAGATGTTGTTGAAGGCCATGCCGTGGATGGTGCAGATTATCTAGGCCACAGAATTGAAGGATATGCAGCAGCGAGATGCCCGGGAACAAGAATTCCAACAAAAGCGCCACAAGCAGCTCGATAAATTCCAAGAACTCGATGGGTAGTTAGCTATTATGGCCATCTCCATGCTCCAATCCATTCAAGAGAATCAACGGATGGTCAATAGTAAGGCTAGTGAGGAGCACCTCGTCCAACAAAATTTAACTAACTTCTAGAGTATTGCCAGTAAATTCTAGCTGCAGGTTCGGGAAATTGCGCAGTAATTTGCAGATTTTAAGGACAAGACTTTGGCACACACCCTGTCGATTTGACGTGGATTGAGGATGAGCCACAAAACTGTGTTGGGGGCTTGTTTGCAAAGGGTTTGGGGCAAGTGAGTTGTACAGCACCGCAGCAGCTGTCCAAGCTCACATGGTACCACGCAAGGGAAGATCGAAGCGATAAGAAAGAAAATAACTGCTTTTTGAATATTTTATGTATATTTTGACCAAGTTTTTTTGCAATAGGTCAGTAGTGGTTAGAATTCAGTTAGTAGTGGACCCTTGATGAAAAGGAATAATCCTATTTATAGATCTATTTTTGGGACCATTAGGAAAAATGGCATAAGAGTCGTATGTGGGAAGTCGTGAGCAATTGTGTGTGATTGTACACACAATTGTATGGATAAGATCTGGTGTGATTTGTCTGGAAGATTTTCTATCTTAACTGTGATCTGATCTAGGTTTCTTCTTAATGTATGCAGTCTCTAGTTTTGGAGAAGAACTATGTAATGTGGTACATTTGCACAATATTAATATGATGCAATGAGTATGGTTCAATTCTTGTCTATTGTTATAGATTTTTTATGATGCTGCAACTCTGTTATAATGGCATAATATAGATGTGATTCAATATCTTTCTACTACATCAATGATATCTATTGTTTTTATGTCGATGCAATCTATGATTTTGTAACTGTTTGATGCGCTATGAGTAGTGATGTTCCATGAATAATTATGCGATATTGTGATGATGCGTGATGATTGCATAAGTGATGGTGTCCCTCCGTTGGATCCCCATATCCTCCTCTCCCACTGTCGAAAACTTGGTTCTGATATCTCTCCCTTGAACACCTCAGGTGAGACCTCGTCTTCAACATAGACATTGCTAGACAGGGTAAAACCTATCTAGGTCAATGCTCAGGGAGATTGCACTATAGGGTGTCGACAGAGTGCAAACCCCTATCGACGAATATTTGTTGGTGGGATTCACCAACACTAGGGAGATCATTAAGGAGATCAACATCCAAAAGTAATTCCACTCAAGGAACTTGCATTGAGGTTAAAACAACCCAAGGGATACGAAATTCTAATCAAGAATATTTTAACTAGAGATTCTTACTGATTAAGACTAGCTACAAAATTTGAATCATGCGGATAGGATTCGAATCAACCAACTCAATCTGACTACATGGCTAACTAGAAGTGTCTAAATCACTGTCGAAGTTCACTAGGATAAGTCTATATATCTAATTCAGTCTCTCTATTAGTTATAATCAATTAAACTAGTCTAACTGATGTGGTAGGTGAGAAGTAGGTGAGAATAGGCTCCTTCCCACATGTAGCCATGCAATACTAGCACTAATTGAATTCAAGGACATTTAACTGAATGTAACCGGAGCATATCTTAGCTTGAGTAGTTACCAACTACCAACAATGGAAGGAGGTTGGTGTAGGCACTCCCAGTGTCTCCTAAATTGTACAGATTACTCTAGGAGGCACATAAACTGATGCATGAAGGTGCAGTCAGTTGTAGTTAACCTCTATCTATGTTCCCCACATTATAGTGACTAGTATATGTGGACCAAGTGGACTCAATGGTACTAGTAAACCCAATAATAAACAAATGAATCCAAAGTTAGGAAAATATAATCTAATAGACTATTCTATACAAGGGAGGATTATAAATCCTAACACTCCCCGTTGAATCCTAACTTAGATAACTGCAGGCCATAGAACAAGGCCAAAAGTCACCCATATACAATCTAAAATAATTAAAAAAATATGTTTCTTAATAAACCAAGGAAATATGGGAAAACCTCATAGGAACCCCCCCCCCCCCACTCAATATAAGTAGTGAATCAGGAAAACCTGTATTGAATAAAACTTTGTGAAAATTTTGATGCAATTTGTAGCACTGTGCAACAACAAATTAAGCATCTTGGTTAATAGTATGTGTAGCAGCATCTTGAGACTATGCATGTGAACCTCTGAATCCAAAATAAATTATTATGTCTAGAGGAATTTTTCTCTTTGGAAGAATAAGAATGTGCTCAAATGATTCAAGAACATAGACAACTGCAAAATGAAAACTGGACCCATCTAGAGAAAATGAAATCAATTGATGAGAGATCAAAAGTTCTTGAGAATTCGAACCATGTAAGGAAAACCCAATAAACTTATATATTTAATCCTTTAAAATCAAACCATGTGAGGTAAAATCAGTTGCAATTGTTAGGAGCAAGTGTCCAGGAGGATGCAGAATTTCCCCATCCTTACTAGTTCGATGAGGAGATGATTATATGACCAAAAGTACGGAAGCCCTGGGAATGTGGAGAGAAAATGCTTGAGCTCTATATAATTATATAGCTTCAAAATTAACCAGTAATTCATAATAATATAATCAAAATCTTGAGACAAAACTAACATCGAATCCCTAGGAGCAATTTTGAAGAAGACTTGTGGTACTTGATTCTTACAACCAAAATTGATGAGAACAACTACAAGCATTACTGAAAGCTCTTGAAACTTAAAACCTGAACCAAATAAGATCATAGAATATCCAAATAATTTCATATCATATCCAATAGTGTGGAACAAATCCAAGTGCTTCACCGAGATGGTAGATGCATTGTTTTCTCCTTCAAAACACTGAGTATTGAGCATTCAATCATGTAGTAATTTCCTGGAAGCTAAATATCAATGAGAGTGAATGGATCACTCCTAAAATATTATATTATTTCCAAAATATCCAAACATCCATAAAATATAATATCAACAAAAACATAAGAGAAAACTGACATCAAATCCCTAGCAGCAATTTTGAAAGAGACTTGCGGTACTTGATTTTTCACACCAAATCTGATGAGAAAAACTACAAGGATGACTAGAGGCTCTTGAAATTTAAAAATCAAACCAAATAATTTCATGTCATATCCAATAGTATGGAACAAAGGTTCCAAGTTCCCCACTGAAATGGTAGATGCACAGTTTTCTCCCTTTTCAACAAAATTCTGAATATTGGTGCATGGAGCCATGTAGGAATTTACTGGAAGCTCAAGATAAGGAGAGTGAATGGACCACTCGTATAGCCTGATATTTATTACAAAATTTCAAAATATTCACAAAATATAATATCAGCCAATTCATGAGAGAAAACTGACATCAAATCACCAACAACAATTTTGAAAGAGACTTTTGACACTTGATTTTTCACACCTAAATTGATCAGAACAACTACAAGTATTAATGTAGGATATTGAACCTTAAAACTTGAAATAAATAATATAATATCAGATACAAATAATTTAATATCATATCCAAGAGTTTGGAACAAATCCAAGTGATCCACCGAGATGATAGATGCACACTTTTCTCCTTCTTCAAAACTCCGAGTATTGGTGCATGCAATCACGTAGGAATTTGCTGGAAGCTCTAGATCAATGAGAGTGAATGGATCATTCCTATAATCTAATATTATTTCCAAAAAATACAAATTTTTACTTTTCTGCACACCAGCAACATCATTATAGAGAGAGAAATCAAATTCCTCTTCATTTTCTAAAACAATCACTCGTAAATTATGCACAAAATTTAAAATAGAAGAATCACTACAGAATGTTTGCATAGAATGGAAGGATATTTTTTCTTCAATAACAGAGATTTGAATTCCTTCTTCTAGATCATCCATATGAGAATATGAGATATCATAGATCTCATAAAATTCCAGATAAATAGGAGAAGGAGTCACTCCAAGGAGACTTTCATCAATTCGAATTGATTATGTGGCAGATTTGGCTTCTTCTTCATCTTGAAAAAATTCATTAGACATAGCAGAGGCCAAGAATTTTGAATAAATAAATATTGTGCTATTGGGTGTTCTCTCCAAATTGCTATAATTATCCTCATTGTGCTTGCCAAAGGTTCTATCCAATTATGTCCAAATATCCTTTGGGTAATGAACATAATCAATAAGTTGTGCAAGCTTGGAGAAAGGGTCATGCATACTATTCCAAAATCTCTATCACCATGATTTAGCCATTCATTCTCATATTCATAAGACTCTTTACCAACTCTAATAGATACCTCATAGAGACCTTGTCTCTTTAGAGATGAAATCATCTTCAACTTCCATTTTGAATATGTTGTGGATGAAGTAAGCAGAAGAACTGATAATCTCGAATCCATATGAAGTTGTACCTACAAAATATCATTACAAAACCAAAGACATTTTGCGCTATGTTAGAATCAATCATTCCATCTCGACATGTACACTTTCTTAGGGTT
The DNA here is from genome assembly GCA_001517045.1 of Pseudotsuga menziesii. Taxonomy (NCBI): domain Eukaryota; kingdom Viridiplantae; phylum Streptophyta; class Pinopsida; order Pinales; family Pinaceae; genus Pseudotsuga; species Pseudotsuga menziesii. Next base: position 196,101 of record LPNX010237549.1, on the reverse strand, counting down.
TGTCATACCTATAGAGAATTCTTTGAAGGAATCCATATTTAGCAATGCACACTTTGTGGGATTTATGTGGAAACCAAACTACTTCTGGTGTACAGTGGTGATCAGACAGACTTCAGGATTTTCTCAGTAGGCTCTGATACCATGTTAGAATTAATGTTCCATTGATCTTCAGGAAATGAGTGCCATTATATTTAATTATTATGCATTGTAAAAGGAATGAATAATACCCACTAATCAAAACAAATCTCGTAGGAAATAGACAAGTATTTCTCAGTAGAATTACAGTATAAAATTCACTAATCCTAACAGTATACAACAGTGTTACATAAAGGAGAATTCGAATCATGTGGATAGGATTTGAATCCACCAACTTAATCTGACTAAATGGCTAACTAGGCGTGTCTAAATCACTATCATAGTTCACTAGGCTAATTCCATACGTCTAATTCAGTCTCTCCATCAGTTATAATCAATTAAACTAGTCTAACTTATGTGGTAGGTGAGAAGTAGGTGAGAATAGGAACCTTCCCACATGCATCCATGTAATACTGGCAATAAGTGAACTAGAATACATATAACTGAATGTAACTGGAGCATATATTAGCTTGACTAGTTACCAACTACCAACAACTAAAGAAGGTTAGTATCGACACTCCCAACGGATCCTAAATTGTAGGGATTGATCTAGGAGGCACATAAACTGATGCATGAAGTTGTAGTGAGTCATAGTTAACCTCTATCTATATTCCCCACAATCTAGTGACTCGTATAGGTGGCCCCATTAGCCCAAGTGGATCGAATGGTACAAGGGAGTATAAGTTAGGAAAATATGATTTAATAAACAAGTTTGGACAAGGGAGTATAATAAATCGTAACACTCTCTACATCAAAATATTAAGCTATAGAAAGGGTTGATTGTTTATTCCCTGCTATCCAACTTACAAGTAAACTATTATTGAGCAAGGGTATGCTAACCCTTCCACTTGATACCCTAAAATATGAATATCAATTTTGAGGAAGGTTCTATTGTCCATTCTTCATGGTCTACCTCAATCATAATACAATTCTTAATTAATGGCTAGTTTATTGTTACATTCGATAGCTAATGCAAACATTACGAAAGGTTGATAGGACCTTCTCAATTCTCCCCTTCAATGATAATTCTATGCTCAAAAAAGGCTCAATCATCCCTTCTCCATGCTATCCTTCAACAAGAATATTATGCTTGAAGAAGGGTTTATTGACCCTTCCACTAGATAACCTTCGAAAACAATATCATCAAGGAAGGATCAGTTAACCATTGTTCATCCTCCCATCCATTATAATTTTTATCTCCAATATATTTAACACAAGCGATATTGTATAGTCATTTTATTCTATGTAATTCACATCCTCCAAGAACATTCAGGGATTTTGATTCTATAGTAGTCTACTAGTTTGTAAAGTATATTGTAGTAGGGTAATATAAAAGATTACAAATATGGAAATTTTAAGCATACATAATATTTTTAAAGCATAGAAAACTTGGAAAATCTTACTAATTCTTAAATTTACATCCATAGAATACCTACAATTTTTTATTTTTTTTTTAAATCTAAGGATTTTATATAGTTATTACACAATTTTGATGATTTTTAAAGTAAAATACTTTTCTTATTGAATTTGGGAGAATCTTTTTATAAAATAATGGGAATTGGAAAATCTTCGTTTTGGAACAAAATATTGAAAATCAACCCATTGCCTAAATTTGCCTTTAAAATTTTATTTACTTAACTAAAATATCTCTTCAGCTAGATCTTAGTGGAGGATGCATAGTACCAATTTTCATATCTTATTGCAAGTATTAATTGGAGTATTTATTATTTTCTCCTACCATCTCAACTCTTTTACTATTTTTATAATGCAATTATGGAAAAATAGACAGAATACAAGAAAACATTTGGTACTTTTAAAAGGATGGATATTTTTTCAACTAGAGATTAGGATTTTGGGATCCTTTGTAAGTTTTTAGGACTAAAACATTAGATTGAATTGACCAACCATTGCAGAATCTCTTCTTCTTTTCTCATTTGTTTTGAATTTTTTTTAATTCACTAAAAATTTCAGTAACACTTTTCCTTTGTTTATTTCAATAACCTTTTGGATGTGTTGTCTTTTTATTTATAGTTGTAAGATAGAATATTTATGGCACATTCAGAATTATGTATTAAATTAGAAGTAGTTTTAATGTTGTTTCTTAGGTATATTATGATTTGTATTTTGTGATGAATACTTGCATAAAATAACATGTATGTTTAAGGAGTTTTTAATTTATAATATTTATTATCAATCTATATTATGAAAATAATTTTTTCCCATTTTTTAAATGTACTTAAATTATACTTTAAAGTCCAGGAAATAATATTAGAATATTGGATTTAGTTTCTAGTGATAACATGATTTCTTATCATATATCTACATGTTGAAGACCTCCATCCTCTTAAAATATATGATGTTTCCATGAATTTCTTTTAGCAAGAATTATCATCTTTAATATTGGAAATTGAAGTATTTATTTTCTTTAACCTTCCTCTAAATATTCCTTTCAAAAGCAACTTTGCATTTTAGTAATGTGGGATAATGCTACCTGATGGAAAGGCCATGATCTAGACTATTAAATGGTGTTAATTGTGTATTTAATACATATTATTCCTTTTTCTTATTTTGTCCTATAAGCATTTAAATCTAACATTTAAAAAATAAAGGATAAAGTTGTTGCTAAAGTAACAATCAACAACTAAGTATTCAAATATGTGAGTGTTTCCTCTATTGGCATAAAAAACATCTTGAAGCCTAAAGTGGGTTGTTTTTAAACTCTCCATATAAAGTAGTGTCATAGTACCTTATCAGGAAACATTTTAGAAAACAAGGAACCCATATTGGAATTTCACTAGAATGAATGCATGCTCATGCTTAATACTAGTTAAGTATACTATTGAACATATCACATTATACGCCTTACACTTATTATTGAAGATGAAACATGTAAAATATGATAGAATTTAATATAACTAAAAAAGGAAAATAAATCCAATAATGAACAGTATTTGACATAAACAACTACAAATATGCATGAGAATATATATATATATATATATATATATATATATATATAGGGGATATATTGGATATTGTATATAACAAACTTGGTTTGTGAAGTTATTATCTCTGTTGATATTTTGTACCTTCAAAAAATTCTCTATATAATTGTATTGATTATTGTATAGATACTTTAGAGTACCTCACCCACGTGTTCATACAAAGAAAAACGTGGCATACAAACTTACTCATATGCTTAAATGGGAAAATTCGAAGTCTGAGGTCGAGAACATAATTTCTTTTTATTTTGTTGCTATGCTTTGACTGCAAGTTTCGACCTTTAGAGTTTGAAAATCATGTGCTCAACCTAAAGTTCCAATAACTGTGAAATCTAGTTTTGACTTCCCAGCAATGAATTTCCATATATAGTTTTGACTTCGCAACAATGAATTTCCATATATAGTTTTGACTTAGCAACAATGAATTTTGAGTCACTTCCGGTAGACTTTTAGAGAAAGCAAGAATATAGCAGTGTCCATTTTGTAGCAACGGAGATATAATGTTACTTTGAAATAACTTTCATGTAGATTAAACAACAAACTAGATTCTACCAAATAATATAGACTTCACCTAACAAATTAGATTCTACCTGATAACAATAGATTTTACTTGATAACATAAACTTCACCCAACAAAGTAGATTCTATCTCATAACACTTCACCCTATTATGTGCTTATCCAATAGTCTTCATAGATTAGATTTTTTCCTTAAAAAGATTCTTGGTAATAAAATATAACAACAATTAAGATTTGGATATACAGTACCAAACTTTGTATCTTATTGGAAGTAATAGTTCAATCACTTATTATCTTATCTAACAATCTCACTTGGTTAGATAAGGCAAGAATATAGTGGTGTCCACTTTGTAGCAATGGAGATATAATGTTACCTTGAAATGACTTTGATGTAGATAAAAAAACAAAGTAGATTCTACCAAATAACATAGACTTCACCTAACAAACTAGATTCTACCTGATAACATAGACTTCACTCAACAAAGTAGATTCTATCTAATATCACTTCACCTATCATGTGCCTATCCAATAATCTTCATAAAGATTAGATTTTTTCCTTAAAGAAATTCTTGGTAGTAAAATATACCAACAACTAAGATTTGGATATACAGTACCAAACTTGTATCTTATTGGAAGTAATAGTTCAATCACTTATTATCTTATCTAACAATCTCACTTGGTTATCTGTTTTTAGAACACCAACTATTTTTTAATCTGTTTTTTTAATTTTGTATTTTTTTTAGATTTTTTCAGGACATTATCTTTTGTTTATTTTTAAAACGCAATTATGGATCACCAATCATTAATAAATCTAGTTTTTTATTCTTTGTTTTGTAATGTTCCTTGATTTTTTTTTTAATTCAATTATCCATTCACACACATTTACTGTTTGTATTTTTTTTCAAACTCTTTCACAACAATTTTACTACTGTATAAGATTTTTTGGATCATGCTATCTCTTTTCATTAGCAATTATAAGAGAGAATATTTATAGTTGGATCATGCTATCTCTTTTCATTAGCAGTTATAAGAGAGAATATTTATAAGAAATATTTCTTATTGTGATTGTTCAGTATGTAGTATTGTCTCACATATATATGTATATGGTTTTAGTTTGTTATGATTAAGTGCATAAAATTGTGATGTTTGAAAATATATTTATATTTATTAAAATTTATGATTAATATTTATAAGAATATTTGAATTATACTGGATAAAATAAAATTGAAATACTAGATGAACACTTTAAATGTATATAATGAATATCCTTATCTTAATTAAAATTTTCAATATTTCCATTTTATTATAATAACTTTCATTTTCATTATAAATTCAAGTATTTAGTTTCTTTAAGCTTCGTTTAACCATTCAACTTTATGTTTTAGTAGTGTAGAACCACTCAACTTTATGTTTTAGTAGTGTAGGATAAAGGTGCTTTGTGCAAACTTTGAGTGTGGTTCCTTGTTTTTAATATGTACACTATTCATTTCCCTTATTTTGTCATATAAATATATAAATCTAAATAATAAAGAATAATGTTGTTGTTGAAGTGGTAATGGGAAACTAATTATAGAAATATTTGAGGGTTCACCCTTTTGGCATAATAGGGATCTCTCGAGCTAAGTTGTGATGTTTTAAAATCCTCCATGCGATGCATTGTCAAATTTCTTTATCAAGAAATATATCAAGAAACAACAATACTTATAGGATGGATGAATACACATACTTGATACTAGTTGACAACAGTAATAAACATATCAAATTATAAACCTTGCACTTATTTTTGAAAATGAAACATATAAAACAAGATCAAATTTAATATATCTTGTACTATAATAAATGTAATAATGAATGGTATTTGACATAGACATCTAGAAAAATGATATGCATGAGAGAATATAGATACATAAGTATCATTTTATAGAATATGTTGGATATTGTATTATAACAAGCATGGTTTCTAAGTTATTATATCTATAAGTAGTAGTTGATGATGTTACCCTACCTTAAAATAAATTATTGTCTTGATTATTGTATCAATGTCTTGGTTATTCTAAAATTTAAGGGGTCTGTAGTTTTTTCTAGAGATACAAAACTACAAAAAGTAGTAGTGACAACCATATGAAAGTTGATTATACAAAGAGGAAGATTACATATTTTACTAATTCTTACATAACACAGTTTTTTGATTATATTGTTAATTTTGATTTATTTAGGAAAATTTCACTTATTGTATAAAGAAAAAAAATTCGTACAATTTAAAGCATGACTATATAATTTGGCCTCAATACTGATGCAATAATTGCTTGTAATTAATTTTTAACACAAACTTAAAATTTTGATATGGGAGATGTAGAATAGTTGGTGGCGGGGTATGGTTAAGATGCCCCCTAAGCCGAAAGGTCACCGGTTCTAATCCCATCGGATACCAAAAAATCCAACCATGTTAAGGGTTGGTGCGGTCCAGGCCGGGTGCAATCCTCGAGTGATTTTGACGGCTTAGATGCCCCTGGTTTGTGGTTACTTAGCCAATGGAAACCCTGCTAGTCAAGGGGATTCCACCACTTTGCCAACAAAAAAAAACACAAACTTAAAATTTTCATTGACCAAATGAGTAAGAAAATTATTAAAAAGTGCAAGCTCTAATCCCATCCGATACCAAAAAATCCAACCATGTTAAGGGTTGGTGCGGTTGAGGCCGAGTGTGATCTTTGGGTGATTTTGACAATTTAGATGCCCCTGGTTCGTGGTTACTTAACCAATTGCAGCCCTGCTAGTCAAGGGGGTTCCACCACTTTGCCAACAAAAAAAACACAAACTTAAAATTTTCATTGACCTAATGAGTAAGAAAATTATTAAAATGTGCAAGCTTCTTGAAGTAAGATTCATCATGAATATAGGTGTTTAGATCACATATTTAGTAATTAAATGTCAATGGATCCACCCTCACTTAATAAAGAAGTATATTTCATGTTTTATGACTATAAATAGAATTTTTTTTAAATGATAAGTTTTGAATTCATATTTTAGTATACAATATACATAATATACATAATGTATTTACAAATACAAAACTAATATGATAAATGCATAGTTACGGAAGTCTTATAACATTGTTTTTAAAAGTGGGAAATATAAATTATATAAAATCAATATATATATTTTATTAAAATCTCAATCCAAAAGTGGGTAAATATATATTAGGTAGAAGCACTTNAATAAGATAATTAAAAAAATTAGTAAATGTAATGATTTCAAAAATTATATATATATATATATATATATATATATAATACAAGCATGTCATTTTCCAAATAATTTTTAATAATAAGATAAATACACAATGTGTTTGATTAAAAAATTTAGCAAATGCAATGGTTTCAAAAATTATATATATATATATATATATATATATATAATCAAGCATTTCTTACAATTTTTTTCCAAAATAGTAAATCATTTTTAACCATGTTAAATTTGTGATGCATATACCTAAGAAAAGAATAAAAATTCATGTTATGTTAAAATGTATTAATGGATAATAACAAAAGAAAAAGAAAAAACACTTGAGAAACAACTCATCCCAAAACATTGATTGTAACTAAAAAACAAAGCAATGTCAAAAGTTTAGGGAGCTCGCTAACTAGGGGAAGATTTTGACTTTCCGGGGGTGAATTTAAGTCACAAAATCTTGTAATTGTTGTTGTTTGTTAAGCGATTATAAGTGCACAAATAAAATCAGGTGACACGAAAACCCCCAAGCACTCACACTCTGTAAAATCTAGCAATGCTTTTTGCACGTTTTGAAAATTCCGTGAAAATTCATAACCAAAAATAAGTAAAAACCAACCGGAAATAAGGAAAAAATCTTCCCCTAGTTAGACAACTCGAAAGTTTAGTGAAAATATCAACAACTTACTTTTGAGTGAAAACTATAAATAGTCTTCAACAATGAAGTAAGACTGAGAACCCAAACTTTCTGCGGAACTTTGACCTATTTTATTCACCTGAAAGAAAGGTGTTTTAGATAGATCCGATCAGACGGCCCATCGTGGATTCTCCAACGGGAGAAAAAGAAAGGTGTTTTAGATGGCGAAAAATACATATTATGCAGTGTAGCAATTAATGCGACGGGGTCGCACTGTCTGCCGTCGCATGAAATGCTATACTGCATAATATGTATTTATCGCAGTTTTAGATAGTTCCGATCAGACGGCCCATCGTGGATTCTCCAATGGGAGAAAGCCGTAAAAAGCGTGTAATAGCCTCCGCACATGAGGCTAAAAAGCACGCTTCTAGCGCTAGAAGCTCAGGCTAGCCCCGGATCCACCATGAAATGTTTTCTGAGAGCTCCACCATGAAATGGAGCGCAGCCTTAGTCCATCCGATGGTTTTTTTAACCATTGTATTTTGATTTGATGGCTGCATGGAACATAGGATTTATTTTGATTTGATCGCTGCATGGACCATAGGGTGATCGTGGTAGTTCAAAATCTCATGCACAAAATGCGCCAAGATGCTTCCTGTTCTTCCTTATAGCACTTAGGGAAATTAAATTAACCATGAGGTATAGATCAAATTATTTTTGTGGGGTTTGGTTGTCATAAGGTTTTATGTTTAAATCTCATCGTGAGGGGTTGAGTACGTGAACCAACAGTAGGGCCAAGTTACTTTCCTTGCAGGAAACCTTAATATTCTTTTGCTGCCATCCTTTAATGATACAACTACTATGCCATGACTGTTGTAGTTGCCCTCTAGACAATATTCTCTTGGTGCAGTCCTTTAATGATGCAACCACGATGTGATGACAGTTCTACTTACTACTACTAGATTTACTGCTACTAATGTGTACAAGGTGGATAGTTCCTGGTTTGAAAAAAAAAAAACAGTTAGGAAATTTTAAAATAATACACCTTCCCTCAAAATCCATGATTTCACGGATCACCATTGAAATTTTAAATTTTAGTTGATCATCCAGCGATTGTGCACAAAGCTCGTCTCACCCTTCACGGTCATTCTACCCTCTATTAAGTCATCAAAGTTTGGGCCTAGGCTCGCCCTTCATCTCTCAAAACGACTAGCATTCAATATGTCATGTCGATAACTTCGTGTTGCACATAGATTGCTCTTCTTTTTGGATTACTTGTAGACAGTGATGGCGTTGAATTTATCGAATGCATGGTGAGTACTGGTACTTGTCCACCGCTTCCATGGATGTGTTCAATAGCCCTCTCTTGTATGTTTTGTTTGTAATATTGTTGGATGGATGTATGGTTAGATACATATTCTGGCAGGTTCCAATTGCAATAATTCAGTATTATCCCAACTGCACTTCCTTCGTAGGTCAAGGTCGCCTTCACTCAACCTCGGAAACCTGTAGATTGCGCGTTTTTTGCCCCTCTTAATGGCATTGATTACGCTGCGAATCTTGATTAGCAAGCCGCTCGTACAGTTTAGAGAGTTACAGCGTTAGCTTTCTTCGGTGGATTCATTATTTAAGATCGATCAGAACCTGAGCAGCAGATCAGGCCACAGAGTTCGGAAGACAGCTGAGAAGAGACTATACATGAATCCTCCTCGCAGAAAATGCTTTTCCCTTGACCGAGAGCAGCATATGAGCAGTTCGAAGCCGAAGAAATTCGAAATGTTGTATTACTGGGGTTTCGTTCAAGGCGATTCAGAGGTTTCTCCCAAGGAATTTGCGTTGAGGAGACACTGGGTCGAATCCATAGAAATTAGTAGCTCTCATTTATTCCCTTTTCCTTCCTGCTCTCTGAATAAACACTTATGGAGCATTCGCTTGGATTATTGATTATTCGCAGATGCATAGGCAATAAACAATAGACATGTAGGTAGCAGGCGGCATGCAGGGAAGCCCAGGCAATCTACCCTTTATTCATGTTTCAGAATTTTACAGCAAGTTAATTTGTTGTTGGTGATATTAACGTCTCCAGTCTATGGATGTTTTGTAAATTTTATATTATTATGACTCGGGTGATCAGTGCCCGGTATTAATACAAAGATTCTCATCTGGAGCAGTTATTCCTTCTTGTGTTAACTGTCATATTGTATAATCATGTTACAGTTCCGAGAGATTAATTCTAATGAACATACAAAACAGAATATGAATCGTTTTGTGTTTTTTTCTCAAATACAGACATGGCTATTCTCGATTTTTCAAAACAATTTGAAGAAATGCAGTTATCTCCATTATTTTTTTATTGTAATTCACAGTATAAGGTTTTGTATAAATTTCGGTTGTAATGAATTCCTTTCTTAGAGGGAGAAAAATTCACGGGGACTTATAAGTTTCAGAGCAAAATATAATAAAACTACACAAGGTGCAAAAATAGAATACCAACAAAAGTCAATAAAGATAATGGCATGTGCTTTAGGGCTTTTGTGCTTTAGAATGACATGGTTTGGGCGGTTTCAATATTATAATGAAGCTGAAGTTCATTTATCTCTTCAGATCGCTTATCCTAGTTTTTTTATTTCGTTCAAATGTACAACGCATAGTCTGAATTTAACTGCATCTTTTTGTTGTCTATCCTTGGGGATCATTGTAATAATAGTTTACAACCTTGCATTATAGTTATTAGGTTATAATTAAACACTGCGAACTGTTTCACATAACTGAATTGTACTCACTCATATATTTCACATTAATGGAGATCAAGAGTCTTTTAATATTGCGTATTTGTTCGTTTTTACTCTCTATATATGTTACAGTCTGAAGTAAATGTCTATTTGAATCCTGTAAGTTTGTGGTCTCTGAGAGCTTACGTGCTTAGCCTGTAAACAAGAACTTGAATCTGCAATATTAGTGCACAGTAAATTTCAATTAAAATACTTATTCAATTTAGAGATGAAGGATAATTATAGAGTTCTTTTTCATTATATTGAAGCTACTAATGTAAAAGTTGATTTACAGCTCATTGTTTTTATCAGAGTGCTGTACCCTACCTATGTAAGCTACCTATTCAGTGTCTTGAATCTCTTCGAGATAGTGAAAAAATGAAAGACATAATCTTTGATAAACTTGTAAACAAAATTGTAGAGAGAGAAAAACCACTATTTTGAATCTCTTTAAGATATTGAAAAGATGAAAAACATAATATTTGGTAAACTTGTAAACAAAATTGAAGAGAGAGAAAAAGCCTTTGGAAAGAGTCACTTCACAATGTTAAGAGTGGACTTAGTGTTAAACAGGAGGAGCAGAAGTCCAAAGATGAATCTGCAAGCTGATATGACACTAGCAGTAGAGTTCAGAGATGAATTTGCAAGATATGACATTTGCAATAGAGGTCATGGAAGAAGACAATTTAGAGGTAGGGTGTAAATATCATCAAGGTGAAAGATAGCATTCTCAGCAAAAAAACAAAGAAGCACTCAAAGTAAATAAATAGATAGCCATCCTTGGAATGTTTTATTTTCATGAATTTCACAAATATGCACTCAATGTTGACAAACAACTTGCTCATCTTGATAGATTTCACTCTCAAAAACTCTATCATGAATGGTATAATGAACTTCTAAATATTGAAGGGGATATTCTATTCTAGATCAATATTTGGAATTTTCTTTCACAACAACAACTTCCTCTTGTTTCGTTTCTCCATTAGAGAATGATGATAGTTTAGATGACAACAAAGATTATGAAGAATCAAAACCAACTCTTTAACCAGCCGCTTGAAGAACCTGTTCTTCAACATGTTTCGAAGACTCTTGAAACTGAGCAAACACCATAGTAACCAGTAAGTAGATTGACACGAAGCATGACATTTACAAGAAGGTATGATAATTTTTTCACACCGGTTTCTCATACATATCAACTTGGAAAGATATGTAGAAAAGGTTTGCCCTGATAGAATAAAGAAAATGCAGGGGATGTTACTACAATCTAAGGTGGAAATTCCCATAGTTCCTATGATTGTGAATTAAACTTTCCTACTTTTGACAAAGAAATAACTAGTGATGCATGGACAAGTGCAATGCAAAGAGAGTACGATGCTTTCATAAAAAATAGAACTTGGAGGTTGGTGGACCCTCTAATTGGAACCAAACCTATTGGATGCAATTGGGTATATAAGAAAAAGTGTAAAAATGATGGCTGACTTGACAAAGAAAACTCAAGACTTGTATAAAAAGGATATGCTCATAAAGAAGGTGTTGACTACTGAAAATGTTTTTCTCCTATAGGAAATGGGGCGCTATTCGCCCTCCTTTTTTTAAAGCACATAGTGTATTTAAAATACATTATATGGATATTAAGACTTCCTTATTGAATGCATACTTGAAAGAAGATGTCTTTATGACTTATTCTAAAGGTTATGTTATTAAAGGTCATGAGTAGAAGGTATGTAAATTAGTAAAATGTTTGTATGGCTTGAAGCAAACACTACGAACATGTTATGAAAAATTAAGTGAACACCTTCTAAAATTAAACAACAAGCATTTCAATCTAGATTATGGAACACTATTTATAATAAAAATTGGTAAATCAGTCGTATATCTAGTTCTATATGTTGATGATCTCCTAATCATAGGAAACATTGAGTATTATATAACATCCATTAAGAAAGAGTTGAAAAAGGGTTTTCATATGACAAACTAGGGTTTACTTCATTATTACTTAGGCATTAAAGTCACTCAAAATCCTAAGTTCATTTTTATTTCTCATAAGAAATACGTTGGAGAATTCTTGTCTAGATTTAGAATGCCACATTGTAATTCAATTTCAACTCGAATGTATCAAAATATGAATATTTTCTCCAATGAAATAAATGTTTTTGAAGACACAACCAAGTCAAGGCATCTTGTTGGAAGCTTTTTTTACCTCAGCTATAATCATCCTAATATTACCTTTGCAGTATGAATTCTTTCCAAATTTATGCATCAACCTTGTGAAGGACATTGTGCAAGAACAAAATGAGTACTCAAATTCTTAAAAGGAACTTAGAATTTTAGTCTAAAATAATCCAAGGTACTAGAATTTCAACTTATTGGATATATTGATTCAGTCTTTGAAGGAGACAAAGAACTTGGAGTGCCTACTTCATGTTATTTTATGATCCTTTGATCAAGTGTCACTTCAAGATCAAGAAAAAAATCAGTTATTGCTTACCATTAGAGGAAATTTGGGGTCTAAAATGGGCCTCATAAGAAAAAGAGCAAACCAAAATGGACCTCATTAAAAAAATACTAAACTAATAGAATTTCAAGAAAAGCGTCAACCATAATTGTTGACTTGGTATATTTGTGATAGAAAATTGTTTTTCTTCTTTGTATTTTAAACATATATCGATGTGGTTTCAATCAAATTTCGAGTGGAAGAAATTGTTCGGTGCTAAATTCAATTGTACATCCAACAAGTACCCACACTACATACTTTTGATGGACCCCACCCCATGAAAAATGAGAAATACATTTAATAAAATGTGTCAATTTCAAAGTAACTTAAAATTGTGTTACTTTGAAATTAACATTTTTTAAATGTAATTCTCATTTTTTCATGAGGTTGTGTCCATCAAAAGTATATAGTGTGGGTACTCATTAGATGCGGAGTTGAATTATGCATCCAATGTGTGCTTCTGTTCGAAATTTGAGTAAAACCACAAGGAGATATGTTGAAATTATGAAGAAAAATTAGCTTTTTCTCTCTTATTCTAAAATACACAAATATTATTTTATTATGTTAAATATTACTTTATTTGTTTCCTTGGGAGGATCATTTTAGGCCCCAAATTTACTATAATTTATAGAATTGAAGCATAATATATAGTACCAGCTCAAGCAACTAAAGAAATTATGTGGCTCATAAAAATCCTCGAAGACTTGTAGGAGAAATAGATGAATTCAACACCTCTAACTGTTGACAACACTTTTGAAATTCAATTGGACAAGAATCCCATATTTCATGATTGAACCAAGCATATCAACACCAAATATCACTTAATTCGACATCATATTGAGATGACAACCATCCACCTCATCCAATTTTCCACATCATTGCAAATCACACATATCTTTACTAAGGCATTGGAATGTGAAAATTTTGAAAATTTCCAAATGATGCTTGGCATGACAATTGTCCCTTTAGCATTGGAGGAAATTTCAACTCAAAATGGGCCTTTCAACCCTAATTCAAACTCCATGTCATCATGTGTTAGCCAATGAAATTGCTTTAAATTCGAAATACCGTATAGCTCTTAAACAAATTTTTAATATAAATTTGGGGATATGTATCATAAAAAACTATTTTCTTGTTCGTATTTTCGACATATCTCCCTGTGTTCTCACTCAAATTTTGAGCAGGAGAGCTCCCTGGATGCAGAGTTAAAATTTTGCATCAAATGAGTACCCACTTTGCATACTTTTGAGAGACCCTGCTACACCAAAAATAGTTTTTTTTTTTTTTTTTGGTAGTAGGGTCCATCAAAAGTATGTAGAGTGGGTACTCATTTGATGTGAAATTTAGTTCTTCATCCAACGAGCTCTCCTGATCAAAATTTGAGTAAAAACACAAGGAGATATGTCGAAAATACGAACAAAAATGTAGTTTTTTTCTTTTCTTCCTCCAAAATTAATAAATATTATTTTATTATTTTATTATTTTCCTTAGGAGGCCCATTTTTAGTTGAAATTTCCTCTAATTATTAAGGGTGGGATGTTGACTAACGCTTCGAGATCATTGCAATAAATTAGTTAACATTATAGTTAAACTGTGCAAACTTTCTTTGATAACTCGATTGTACACATTTATATATTTCTTTTATTTACATTAATAAAAATAGAATTGTGGAGTTTTCCTCACAGTATGTTAACATTGAAAACAAGAAGTTGTGTTTTTTTTATATATTAAAAGTGATACATGATTGTTTTTATGTTAATTTAGAACGGCGAAGTTTATCCACCTTGGTTGGAAACCCTTCTCACATATCTTAGATGATGAATTTTATTCACCCTTCATGTAAGACAACTCATCCACCTAAGCATTTTGATTCGACTAAGAGCATGATGATCATAATTAATTAGCCACTTCACAATCTTCAATGTTTCATAATTTTTCTTTTTATCTAAGTTTTTTTTTCTTTCCTTCTTTATTTATTTTTAACTATATTTGGGATCTTAGAATATAAAAAAATTGTTGTTAAACAGGTTTTAGGGATTTAGTATAGGAGTAGTCTATGTATTCTACATTTTGGACTTTTATGTGGTTTTTGGTTATAAGCGAGTAATTTTTTAGGTAAAATCCAAATTTGAAAGCATTTAAACTATTTTTTTGAATGCATAATTGGATTCCACAACCCCTATGAAACTTAAATTATGCTATTTATACAACTAAGATATATGGGACTCTAATATTTTTAAATAATTTAGACTATAGTCCAACAAAACAAGCTAGAAAATATACCCCAAAAAAATTAATAACGTAGATAGTTAGACAACTCCTTTGGTATGTATCAAAATACCTTTTAAAGAGAGTTTTGGATCTACATTGTTCAAAAATAGTTAAATAATTATTTATTAAATATTTAAATAACTAACCATCATATAATTAAAATCTTAAACGTAAATTTACAAATGATTTGAGATGAGCATTTTACGTAGGAAAGGAGATTTTACAATGTTATGGATTTTGGTTTTTAAGCTAAGTTTATTTAGGAATTCTATATTCAGATTCATTTGATTGTGATTATAAAACTTAGCTTAGTGTCACTATAAAATTTAGGTTAGTGCAAGTTAGCATTTAATGGGAAACATATCACTTAGCAAGGGCTGAGAAATATGGAGACACACATAAATGGGGGTCCCACTGAATAGGGGTGACTATCCTTATAGCCTTATAAGAATGGATCTTGTCTCATTTGATATTTGAACCTTAGTGGGAGAGTGAAAAACTTACATCCCTACCAATTGGGTTGTTGACCTTCTAGACTCAATTCCACTAACCGAGGTTCAGTTTTCTCTACCCATCCAACAAATCGTAAGGAATCGGTCTGACAGAGTATAAATCCATTGGAAACACCTGCACACAAGTGACGTCTCACCTGAGATACCTATGGGGATTGCGAGATCCAGGATTCACGGTTATAGAAGGGGATTTATTCATGGAAATGTTAAACATACCGATTGATTAAATATTATAGATGGAAAACCATCGACACATACAAAACATATAAATCATAGCAATCTAAACCATGTTTACCATAGTTATTATCCCCATTCCACAATATTATATCAATATCAGTTGCAAAAAACTCATAAAGATTTATGCACAATATAAACAAACATTACAAAAACATTGATTTAATGTGGAAACCTATACACGAAAAACCACAAAAGTGCTCTTCATCTAGTATGAGTCATGTTTAGAATGCTTTTATTTTCTGTGCATACAACCTACAGACATCTCTCAATATATTCTTACAATGAATGAGTTTCCTCGATCTTTCGCATGCTCTCATCTCTTCTGATCCAACCTAACCTCTTTCTTTCATGTATAACCCTAAAAAACGCGCAAGGAACCTCCTCATATAGCTTATGGATCGACCTTATATACTTTTCCATGTCTCTTCTTCTAACTATTGACTAGTTCCCAACTAACAGTCGACTGGTTCTTCTAACTACCCCAAGAAATATCTTTACATTTATAAAGGATCTATTAGGCCAATTTAAATTCATGCCCATTCCAAAAAAAATAATACTTGTCTAACTTAACTCATTGTTTACATTTATTGTTTCCTAAAAAATAGGTTGAATTCCTGGAATTGACTTACTCTCTCCTTATTTGTCGTAGGCTTGTTCATCTTACGACCATATTCTTCAAACTTCATATCAAAACTCTTGTTCACTTTCCTAGGGACAACATGCCCCATACCCTCACATATGGCTCATCCTGATCCATTACAGCCACAGATCTCTGTCGCATCGAGTTTATTGTGAAAATCCTAAAATATTTTCATCACTTATTCGGCTTGTTGTTGAACATCTTATTTGAATTTATAAAACTTTTCCACAAGTTCAAAATTGATAGGTTCCAAAGTTTCAACTTTGATCACCCCTAGCGCCAATCGCAATTACTGGTGTACTAGGTGGATGGTCCCTGTAACTTGTTCCACTTCAGCATAGAGTTCTGCAACACATTTAGTTCAACATTGTTGTTGTGTTTATATTTTGGTGACCTGCTGCTATAAGGTTTTCAAGTTAGCATCCTTGTTCATTTTTTCAACCAACAAAAAATTCTTCAATTAATTTCTTAACCCGGTCAGTTTTGACTCCACGATATGAAGATTCTATGTGACTTTATCCAATTTTGGATCATCCATCAAGGCTTCCCAAGAATGAGAAACCTCCACATATGCCTTGGAAAAAAGTTCCTCAACCTCCTGAATCTTTGGACATTCTCACTTACTTCCTTGCCTCACTCTTCCAATACATCAGGGGGTATATTGGGAAGCAACTTAGCATCTAACTCTATAATATGTTGGCAGAAGTGGGAAGTTGTTTACCCAAGCTAGATAACTTGATATTATGGAGAATTTCGTGTGTAACTCCCACTTATAGAAATTCATGGCATCCGAACATGATAACTTGCTTTAGTATTTTCCTGTCATACTACCATCTCTGTGACTTATTCTATATTTCATGCACTTTTGTCTAGAAATATGCAATGATATTCTTTAAATGTTTCAGCTATTCAACTACCGCATGCTCTCTCACCTTTATTTTGTCTACTACATCATGTTGAATGTTGTGGGGTAGAAACATAGAGATCACATAAAGGTTGACACTTACATGACCAATGTCCATGATCATGTTGTTATGTTCTGGTGTTCCCAAATCAAGTGAATTAGGAGAAAATTGCAACTTTTGATTTTATTGAGGTATCGATACTTCAACTTGTCGATCCTTAGAAGGAATGACTTCTTGCAACTGTGACCAAAATGGGTCCCCACTAACCGCTAGAATGAATTCTTTTATTGTGACATAGAGAGTCTACAGTAAGTGATGCCTCCCACTAATTATGTATTTCATTCATCAATTTTTTAGCAAGTTTCATTAGAAACTTCTTCCATTCAATCAACAATCAGATTATAATCATTATTTGTAAGGTCACCACTTTCGGAGGTTTTATCAGACTTCTGTTTATTGTGAATTTTCTTTGATTATTCATAGGATTTTCTCTTTTCTCCTAGTTCAAGATCGGTCGAGGTCACACTAGATTCTTCCTTGCTTTCATAGGGGGGACTAGGTGGGATTTCTTCTTCCTATTGATCTCCTCGTTGAGTTACCAATGTTCTATTCCAATTTCAATAGATATTTGGTCATATGAGATAGACTGTCTCCATTCTTTAGGCTAGTCCCAAACGACCATCTTAATGTCTTCATTTGTTAACCAAAAGTAAGTGGTAAACCATTGATGCTCAAGGTCCTGTTGTGGTAGGAAATATATGTGGTGATCCTTGACATAAAATATTATCACATTTTGATACTACTCAACAGTCTCTATGACAATCCATAATTGGTTCCCAATGTGATTCCTCAGTGAATCAGCATGTAAATAAAAATAAATATTATTTTCAGTTTGACGACGTAGATTATTATTCTTGTACCATAGGTTCGACTTTTAGTGCGCCCCTCGACATGGAACATTGTAATGTCCTAATTCTGTTGTGCAAACCTAAGCACTTTAATTCTGTAATTTTACTTGAACAATTCTGAAATTTTAATTGGTTCACACCGAGCATTCTCAAATTGGCCAAAACAAGGGTTTCTTCTAGGAAATTTTGCAAAGGACAAGAGTGATAAGTGGGAAGAAAATAGAGATATGTCAGACATGTAATTTCCTCTCCCCTAACACATTTATATATGGTTCCATTTAGGGTTCAAAGTCCGCACTATGGAAACTTACTACCATGCTTCTGGGCAGCTAAGCCGTGAAACTAAGGAGAGTAATTCAGTCTATTCCAACCAGGGGATTCTAGAAACTTGTAGAGGTTTGTTCCAGAATTAATATATCATAAATAAAGGTTCATTAAGTTTAATAATAGATCATAGGAAAAGGAAAATATTCTGCAAGTTGTAAAGGTGAGACTAGCTCGTCATATAGCTTACTAGCTCCATATTCAAGCCTTTACAAATAGGGTAAGGGAGGTTTGGATTCTCCTTTTTGGAATTGGGGGACTTATATATTTCTATTAATGACTCATCAGAAAAATAATGGTGTTATTTGGAGTCATAGAAGTTGAAATATGGAAGTTACAGTAAAACTAGTTATTTTCCAATGCAAATCTAGACTACGTTGACTTAAAATTAGTAAATCTCAGCCATTTCAAACCAAATTGGAATAAACATTGTAGAGAATGTTTATTATATCATAATAAATCCATTAAAATTGAAATTACTCTCATCAATCAACTATAACACTCTCTTCAACATTGTGCATCATTACAATGTATTTTATTGACATAATACAAGGAAGGGCATGGAGGTTTGAACCCTTAGATATTGAAAAATATTGGACCTATTAATGAAATATGATGTACAGTAATGGATGTCTGTATTCTACTAAAAAATCCTAAATCAACTTAGAGATCCTCCTCCATAGCTCCAATGTAACCTGCAATGAGAAGGGGAGAAGAGGGGAAGAGGAGAGAGGGAATGAGAACCTCGGGGTGCATCTCCCAAGGTCCTGAGGCAAAACAATCAGAAAGGAAACCTTAGCCTCATAAATATAAACATAATAAACATCCAAACTAAGAAATGGAGCTCCAATTGTCTTTAAATAAACCTACGTGACTTGTTGAGCAAGTCAATCACTTGTTAAGAAAGCTACCACTTGCTAAACCTTAACCCTAGCCACAAATTCGACCTCCTTGAATAAATTATCATGTTTAATACAATAAAGATGTTTCCCTTTCATCCACCTTCATCCAATTTGGAAACTTTTCTTTTCTTGACCCATAGTTGTTATTTTTCCTTATTACAGCGTTTCTTGGCTTTCCTATTTTTATGGCTGAACTACAAAAAGGAAACTGAACCCTCCTTTGTCAATTGTTTCCTCTTTTGTATTTGATTGATTTTGTCATATATTTTGCCACTTTCCCTTTTCCTGTCTGGTCAATTGTGTCATACAGTTTCTAATTTTCCCTTGGCAAGTTGGCTTGCCCAAGTGGCCCTCCTATTAATGGAAACTTATTTTCCACCTAATTAATTGCATAATAATATTTAATAACAATTAATATACCAAGTACATGCCTCCTAAGTGACATTTAAATAAAATATCCTAGGTTAATTTATTTAATGTATCTTTTGACCCCCTTGTTGCTAGGAAAGGTCAACACTTATGGCGATCAAAATGTGGGGATATGACAGTCCTCCCCTCCCAAGTATGCTTGTCCTCAAACAAAAGCACCACAGAATGCTCCAAATTTGTACACCATGTTTCTGCTGCACCACTCTGATCATAGTCATTTCCCTTATACCACTTCCTTTAGAAAAAATTCTAACCCGATTAAGGTAGCTGAGTAGAATTCCTAGATCCCACTACCTCCTCAGTAAGGACCCAAATTTTGCTGCCAGCTTTTGAACTATGTCATTCCTAAGAATGCAGAGATCCCATGGTTTTATCTGCCTCCTTCCACCCATCAGTATAAACAACAAAAGTTTATCATTGTAGAGGATGAAAATGAGGTTATGAAAATCATACAACCATACTGGAAGCTCATCTCTCCCCATGCCAAACTGAAATAATTTTAAACTCTCCCACCAGACATGGAATTCCTTAATACAGGACCCGATCATCTTGAGCCTCTCTGAAGTATGAAAATCCATGTGCAAGCTAGCATTGGAACTCATGTTAATGTCGTTATGAATACAGAGGAGGTTATCCCATGCCCCTCCATGTATACTGAAAGAATCATATAGCAGCCATACATTCTCATGCCATTTATCATACAATTTCTTTGATGTGTCCAATGTCTCTCCATTGATGCAAGCAAGATGTTTACCCTCTAGTGCACACATCCCAATTATGTGTATAGCCACCCAATCAATGCACATACAAACTTTCATGCTAAATGATTCAGGTGGGAATAATTTAGCTACTACTAATTCACTTGTCAAACCACATGTTTTGACCATCAATACCTCAACTCGAAGAGTGGAAGTATCAGCTCCTCTTGTGGCATCAACAGAAAAAATTCTTTCACCCAATTTTCATCCCCACATGATGTGTCTGAAATAGAAGTGTGGGGTGAAGAATTGTGAGCCAAATCCCTACAATGCTCATCAATTAAGATAATGGATCCACAAATTCCTCCATTAGTTTTCTGAGTGACGGTGTGATCATGTGCCTCCTCCAACATTGCAAACATTTTCCTAGAGGAAGCTCATAATCTCTTAGGAACCATGCAAGTGCTTGATCTTCATATTGCTTGAACACAAACTCCTCAAGCACATGCAAATCAGAATACACCTCATGTGCATGTGTATGGGAGGTATATAATATCTGCAAAATAAGTCTTTATTGCTGTTCACATGTCAAGACAATGTCAGTCGCAAAAAAAAAAATTATTGCAGAAATAAAAATAATTCCTCCCAAGGTCTTCGTTCCAAATATGTCTCTATGGAACTCAACAGGTGCTCCCCTCTTCATCCAATGGCTCAACTCTCTGCCATTGATCCAAGGGTGCAAAAATCCATCAATTGAACCACACATTGAAAGTATGTGTAGATCTAATGCATTCTTGTCAAAAGTGGCTGCACACACAAGCCTTTTCTGCTGCTTGTAAATCATAGAAAAACCAACAATATTAAAAACAATTTTCTTGGAACAAAACATAAAAATTTTGCCTTCCATATTTTCCTCTTCAGTGATTCCTCTATCCAACCATCCAGTGGATGAATCAGAGGTATTTATTACTGATTTATATCATATATAATTATCGATCTCTTCTGCGATAGGATCTATCTCCCATGGGGACAAATCACGATCCCCCTATTGTGCATGTGACATAAACCAGAAAAATTTATTCACCCACTATTCATTCCCCATTGGTGTTTCTGAATATAGGACATGTGGGAAAGAACTGTGAACCATCTTTGCATGTTTTCAACCTTTAGTAATCAGACTTATGTATGAAACTTTTTCATTATTGGTTGGCCCAAATTGGGTGCTCTCATCCCACTCTTCCATGGGAGAGTGACTGTCTTCAAGGAACAACTCAAGTTTCCTTGGAAAGAAATCAAGTGCTTCGTTCTCATAAAACTATTCTACACACTCTTTAAGTACATACCGAGTAGAATGCTCCTCATGTTCCACCCAATCATGAGGTTCCTCTGTGGATTTCTTCGTTCGATTTACCCAAAAGGGATGACTCTCAGGAAATATTGAAGATTCAGTCAATTCTTTCCACTCTTGTTGGAATTGTCCTATCTTCATTTGTGATTCTAAGAGGGCACTTTGATTGTATCTCAAAGAATCTTGGGTGGCCAACAAATCACCTTTGGCTTGTAGTTCTCTTCTTCATATATGCAAATACTCTCTTCATCATGCAGTGATGCTTCCCGCAATAACTCAACAAGCTCAAACATGTCATTTTTATCTAAAAGCAATTGTGAGAAATTAACTTTTATTGTGGACAGAGATTCCTAGATATTCTCCATGGCTTCAAAGGAATATTGGTCTTCCATTAAAGCAGCTTCCCGACACATCTTTAATATTGAAGCATGAGTGTCATGGAGAATATCAGTAAACTGTACAACCCCAATAGAATAATTATATATCCTCAAAGTGTTCAATATCAAAGGAGAATGTTAGTCACAACAAAACAATTATATACCTCAACAAATACTTTGATCACCACATATATTTCCAATGGATCAACTCTATTCCATTGATCCAAGGGTGCAAAAATCCATCAATTGACCCACACATTGAAAGTATGTGTAGATATAATTCCTTCTTGTCAAAAGTGGCTGCACACATATGCCTTTTTTGCTGCCTATAAATCATAGAAAATTCAGCAATATTAAAAACAATTTTCTTGCTACAAGACATAAAACTTTTGCCTTCCATATTTTCCTCTCCAGTGATTCCTCTATCCAACCATCCAATGGATGAATCATAGGTATGTATTGCTGATTTATATGATCTATAATTATCCATCTCTTCTGCAATAGGATCTATCTCCCATGGGGACAAATCATGATCCCCTTGTTGTGGATGTGACATAAACCATAAAAATTTCTTCACCCACTGTTCATTCCCCATTGGTGTTTCTGAATCTAGGATATGTGGGAAAGAACTGTGAACCTTATTTGCATGTTTGAAACCTTAAGTAATCAGAATTATGGCTGAAACTTTTTCATTATTGGCTGGCCCAAATTGGGTGCTCTCATCCCACTCTTCCATGGGAGAGTGACAGTCTTCAAGGAACAACTCAAGTTTCCTTGGAAAGAAATCAAGTGCTTGGTTCTCATAAAACTGTTATGCACACTCTTTAAGCACATACCGAATAGAATGCTCCTCATGGTCCACCCAATCATGAGATTTCTCCATGGATTTTTGCATGCCATTTACCCAAAAGGGATGACTCTCAGGAAATATTGAGGATTCAGTCAATTCTTTCCACTCTTGTTGGAATTGTTCTATCTTCATTTGTGATTCTAAGAGGGCACTTTGAGTGTATCCCAAAGAATCTTGGGTGGCCAACAAATCACCTTTGAGCTTGTAGTTCTCTTCTTCATATATGCAAATAATTTCTTCATCATGTAGTGATTCTTCCCGCAATAACTCAACAAGCTCAAATAGGTCATTTTTATCTGAAAGCAATTGTGAGAAATTACCTTAGATTGTGGACAGTGCTTTGTGGATATTCTCCATGGCTTCAAAGGAAGATTCGTCTTCCATTAAAGAAGCTTCCCAACACATCTTTGACACTGAAGCATGACTCTCATGGATAATTTTCAAGGCCTCTTGGATCTTCTATTCGTCCATCTTCAATGACCCTGGAAGAAGATGAGGTTGTTGTAGATATTCCTTTTCTTCATTTTCCATCACCGGATCAATTTCATGAAGCGCACTCGAGGTTTTGAAATCTGATCCATATGTTGTTGCTGCAATATATTCATATTTTAAGTCATCAACAACATAATTTGGGCTGCAACTTAAGTGCTCATTCATCCTTGGTGCACCAGAAAGATATTCTCTCAAAGTTTCATCCTTCATACTATATTCATTTTTTACACCAGAATTCTGAACCTCGTCACTAGGGGGCTCAACCATTCTGAATTCTTCATTGAAAGTGGCTGCCATATCAAACTTACAGAATGACACATAAAAATCAGAATTTACTAACTCACCATGTGTGATGTTCTCCTCCTTATGTGGTGGAATTATGATGGCTTGTTCACCCACCCATTTCTCTACTTCACACCCTACTTAGATGTGATCAATTTGTGCTTCCTTATGAGGCTCAAGGGGTGACAGTAAATATGAATCATGTTTATATTTTGGATCAGATACAAAATATGTCTCACCATCATCAATCTGCCCCATCTCTTCTGCACTTATCTTGAAATCAGACACAAAGAAATTTGGATTCATCTCACCTTCCACGTTACCAACAACTAGATGGTGGACTATTGGATCTTTAGTTGTGCATGGATCTTCTTCATCTCCTTTTGATGGAGGATTTGGTGATTCATCATCCTCACGGATGATGAAAATACACTGATCTCTCTTTCTGGAAAACCCAAATAATTTCTCAAAGAAGCCATGTACAGATTGCTCTAATGAATCTTCACTTTTGGTCCTCTTTTCTTCCCCTTTACTTTGAGAAGTGGAAAAACTTAGTTCCTTTATTAATGGATTATTGGTGTTCAAAGAACCTACATGTGTTAATGTTTTTGAAAACATAGACTCTCCATATTTATTTCCTTCATGGTGAGAGACACTACTAATCCCTTCTCCATGTTTGATTTCCAACTGCTTGGCAACGGATTCTCTAGTCTCTTGATCCGAATGAATGATTCTTTGAGATACATATTTCAGCCCTTTCAATGTTCTTTACATCAAAATTCTTAAATCTTCTCTATCATCCAATTTTGAATGCTCTCCTTCCTCATACAACTCAAATTATAAATCTTCCATGACTAGAACTAATTCCACAACTACAACTTGAAGATATTGCTAAGCTACTTTTCCACTGAGAGTTACTTTCCACAGGCTGAGCCAAGGAAAGTGCTATGATACCACTTTGAAAGAAATGTAATGTCCTAATTCTGGTGTGTAGACCTGAGCACTTTAATTCTGTAATTTTACTTAAACAATTCTGAAATTTTATTTGGTTCACATAGAGCATTCTTAGATTGGGCAAAATAAGGGTTTCTTCTGGGAAATTTTGCAAAGGACAAGAGTGATAAGTGGGAAGAAAATAGAGAGATTTCAGACATGAAATTTTCTCTCCCCTAATACATTTAGATATGGTGCCATTTAGGGTTCAGATTCTTCACTACGGAAACCTACTACCACGCTTCTGGGCAGCCAAACCGTGAAACTAAGAAGAGTAATTCGGTCTGTTCCAACCAAGGGATTCTGGAAAATTGGAAAGGATTGTTCCAGAATTAATATATCATAAATAAAGGTTCATTAAGTTTAATAACATATCAGAGGAAAAAAAAAATATTATGCAAGTTGTAAAGGTGAGACTAGCTCGTTGGGCAGCTCATTAGCTCTATATTCAAGCCTTTACAAATATGGTAAGGGAGGTTTGAATTCTCTTTTTTGTACTTGTGGGACTTATATATGTCTATTTATGACACATCAGAAAAATAATGGGGTTATTTGTAGTCATACAAGTCGAAATATGGAAGTTACAGTAAAACTAGTTATTTTCCAATGCAAATCTAGACTAGGTTGACTTAAAATTAGTAAATATCAGCCATTTCAAACAAGATTGGAACAAAAATTGCAGAGAATGTTTATGATATCATATTACATCCAATAAACTTGAACTTACTCTCATCAATTAACTATAACACTCTCTTCAACATTGTGCATAATTACAATGTATTTTATTGACATAATACAAGGAAGGGCATGGAGGTTTGAACCCTTAGATATTGAAAAAAATTGGAACTGTTAATGAAATATGATGTATAGTAATGGATTTTTCTAGGCTGCTAAAAATTCACGAATCAACTCAAATAGGCTGCTCCATAGCTCCAATGTAACCTGCAATGAGAAGGGGAGAAGAGGGGAAGAGGAGAGAGGGAATGAGAACATTGGGGCACATCTCCCAAGAGCCTGAGGCACAACACTCAAAAAGGAATCCTTATATTTATAAACATCAACATAATAAACATCCAAACTGAGAAATGGTGCTCCAATTGTCTTTAAATAAACCTGGGTGACTTGTTGAGTAAGTCAATCACTTGTTAAGCAAGTTACCACTTGCTAAACCCTAACCATAGCCACAAATTCGACCTCCTTGAGTAAATTAGCATTTGTAATACAATAAATATTTTTCCCTTTCATCCACCTTCATCCAATTTGGAAACTTTGCTTTCCTTGACCCATAGTTGCTATTTTTCCTTATTACATCTTTTCTTGGCTTTCCTATTTTTATGACTGAACTCCAAAAAGGAAATTGCACCCTCCTTTGTCAATTGTTTCCTATTTTGTATTTGATTGCTTTTGTCATATATTTTTGCACTTTCCCTTTTCGCGTCTGATTGATTGTGTCATACAATTTCTAATTTTCCCTTGGCAGGTTAGCTTGCCCAAGTGGCCCTCCTATTAATGGAAACTTATTTTCCACCTGATTAATTGCATAATAATATTTAATAACAATTAATATACCAAGTACATGCCTCCTAAGTGACATTTAAATAAAATATCCTAGGTTAATTTATTTAATGCATCGTTTGACACCTTTGGTGCTAAGCAAGGTCAACACTTCTGGCAATCAAAATGTGGGGATATGACAGTCTTCTCCTCGCAAGTCTACTTGTCCTCAAGAAGAAGCACCACAGAGTGCTCCAAATTTTTCCACCATGTTTCTACTGCACCCCTTTGATCATAGTCATTTCCCTTATACCACTTCCTTTAGAAAAATTTCTAACCCAATTAAGGTAGCTGAGTAGAATTCCTGGATCCCACTGCCTCCTCAGTAAGGACCCAAATTTTGCGTCCAGCTTTTGAACTATGTCATTCCTAAGAATGTCAGGATCCCATGGTTTTATCGGCCACCTTCCACCCATCAGTATAAACAACAAAATTTTATCATTGTAGAGGATGAAAATGAGGTTATGAAAATCATACTACCATATTGGAAGTTCATCTCTCCCCATGCCAAACTGAAATATTTTTAAACTCTCCCACCAGACATCGAATTCCTTAATGTGGGACCAAATCATCTTTATCCTCTCTAAAGTATGAAAATCCATGTGCAAGCTAGCACTGGAAGTCACGTCACTGTTGTTATGAATACACAAGAGGTTATCCCATGCCCCTCCATGTATACTGAAAGCATCATATAGCAGCCATACATTCTCATGCCATTGCTCATACAATTTCTTTGATGTGTCCAATGTCTCTCCATTGATGCAAGCAAGATGTTTACCCTCCAGTGCACACATCTCAATTATGTGTCTAGCCACCCAATCAATGGACAGACAAACTTTCATGCTAAATGATTCATGTGGGCATAATTTAGCTACTACTAATTCACTTGTCAAACCATATGGTTTGACCATCAATACCTCAACTCGAAGAGTGGAAGTATCATGCTTCTCTTGTGGCATCAACAGAAAAAATCCTTTCACCCAATTTTAAGCCGTGACATGATGTGTCTGAAATAGAAGTGTGGGGTGAAGAATTGTGAGCCAAATCCCTACAATGCTCATCAATCAAGATAATGGATCCACAAATTCCTCCATTAGTTTTTTGAGTGACAGTGTGATCATGTGCCTCCTCCAAAATTGTACAACATTTTCCTAGAGGCAAATCATAATCTCTTAGGAACCATGCAAGTGCTTGATCTTCATATTGCTTGACCTCAAACTCCTCAAGCACATGCAAATTAGAATGCTCCTCATGTGCATGTGTATGGGAGGTATATAATAGCTGTAAAATAAGTCTTTATTGCTGTTCGCATGGCAAGACAATGTCAGTCACAACAAATAAATTTATTGCAGAAATAAAAAAAAATTCCTCCCAAGGTCTTCATTCCAAATATGTCTCTATGGAACTCAACAAGTGCTCCCCTCTTCATCCAATGGCTCAACTCTCTGCCATTGATCCAAGGGTGAAAAAATCCATCAATTGACCCACACATTGAAAGTATGTGTACATCTAATGCCTTCTTGTCAAAAGTGGCTGCACACACATTCCTTTTCTACTGCTTGTAAATCATAGAAAAATCAGCAATATTAAAAACAATTTTCTTGCAACAAGACATAAAACGTTTGGCTTCCATATTTTCCTCTTCAGTGATTCCTCTATCCAACCATCCAGTGGATGAATCAGAGGTATTTATTTCTGATTTATATGATATATAATTATCCTTCTCTTCTGCAATAGGATCTACATCCCATGGGGACAAATCATGATCCCGCTATTGTGCATGTGACACAAACAAACAAAAAATTCTTCACCCACTGTTCATTCCCGATTGGTGTTTCTGAATCTAGGACATGTGGGAAAGAACTGTGAAGCTTCTTTGCATGTTTGCAACCTTCAGTAATCAAAATTATGTCTGAAACTTTTTCATTATTGGCTGGCCCAAATTGGGTGCTCACATCCCACTCTTCCATGGGAGAGTGACTTTCTTCAAGGAACAAATCAAGTTTCCTTGGAAAGAAATCAAGTGCTTCATTCTCATTAAACTATTTTTCCCACTCTTTAAGCACATACCTAATAGAATTCTCCTCATGGTCCACCCAATAATGAGGTTCCTCTGTGGATTTTTTTCATTCCATTTACCCAAAAGGGATGACTCTCAGGAAATATTGAAGATTCATTCAATTCTTTCCACTCTTGTTGGAACTGTTCTATCTTCATTTGTGATTCTAAGAGGGCACTTTGAGTGTATCTCAAAAAATCTTGGGTGGCCAACAAATCACCTTTGAGCTGAGTTCTCTTCTTCATATATGCAAATACTTTCTTCATCATGCAGTGATGCTTCCCGCAATAACTCAACAAGCTCAAACGTGTCATTTTTATCTGAAAGAAATTGTGAGAAATTACCATTTATTGTGGACAAAGCTTCCTGGATATTCTCCATGGCTTCAAAGGAAGATTGGTCTTCCATTAAAGCACCTTCCCAACACATTTTTTTATACTGAAGCATGAGTGTCATGGAGAATTTTCAGGGCCTCTTGGATCTTCTATTCATCCATCTTCAATGACCCTGGAAGAAGATGAGGTTCTTGTAGATGTTCCTCTTCTTCATTTTCCATCACCGGATCAATTTCATGCAGTGCACTCGATGTTTTGAAATCTGATCCATATGTTGTTGCTGCAATATATTCATATTTTGAGTCCTCAACAACATAATTTTTGCTGCAACTTAAGTGCTCATTCATCCTTGGTGCACCAGAAATATATTCTCTCGATGTTTCATCCTTCATACTACATTCATTTTTGACACCAGAATTCTGAACCTCATGACTAGGGGGCTCAACCATTCTGAACTCTTCACTGGAAATGACTGCCATATTAGACTTACACAATGACACATGAAAATCAGAATTTACTAACTCACCATGTGTGATGATCTCCTCCTTATGTGGTGGAACTATGATGGATTGTTCACCCACCCATTTCTCTGCTTTACACCCTACTGATATGTTCTCAATTTTTGATTCCCTATGAGGCTCAAGGGGTGACTATAAATATGAATCATGTTTATATTTTGGATCATATCCAGAAGATGTCTCACCATCATCAATCTGCCCCATCTCTTCTACACTTATCTTGAAATCAGACACAAACAAATTTGGATTCATCTCACCTTCCATGTTACCAACAACTATATGGTGGACTATTGCATCTTTAGTTGTGCATGGATCTTCTTCATCTCCTTTTGATAGAGGATTTGGCGATTCATAATCCTCATAGATGTTGCAAATATGTTTATCTCTCTTTCGTGAAAACACAAGTAATTTCTCAAAGAAAGCATGTACAAATAGCTCTAATGAATCTTTACTTTTGGTCCTCCTTTCTTCCCCTTTACTTTGAGAAGTGGAACAACTTAGTTCCTTTCTTGATGAATTATTGCTATTCAAAGAATGTACATGTGTTAATTTTTTTGAAAACTTAGACTCTCCATCTGTATTTCCTTCATGGTGAGAAACACTACTACTCCCTTCTCCATGTTTGCTTTCCAACTGCTTGGCAACGAATTCTCTAGTCTCTTGATCTGACTGGATGATGCTTTGAGATACACATTTCAGCCCTTTCAATTTTCTTTGCATCAAAATTCTTAAATCTTATCTATCATCCAATTTTGAATGCTCTCCTTCCTCATACAACTCAAAGTATAAATCTTCCATGACTAGAGCTAATTCCACAACTACAACTTGAAGATATTGCTAAGCTACTTTTCCACTGAGAGTTACTTTCCACAGGCTGAGCCAAGGAAAGTGCTATGATACCACTATAATGTCCTAATTCTAGTGTGCAGACCTGAGCACTTTAATTCTGTAATTTTACCTAAACAATTCTGAAATTTTAATTGGTTCACATAGACCATTCTCGGATTGGACAAAACAAGGGTTTCTTCTGGGAAATTTTGCAAAGGAAAAGAGTGATAAGTGGGAAGAAAAAAGAGATATTTCAGACATGGAATTTCCTTTCCCCTAACACATTTAGATCTGTTTCCATTTACAGTTCAGAGTCCGCATTGTGGAAACCTACTACCACACTTCTGGGCAGCCAAACCGTGAAACTAAGGAGAGTAATTCGGTCTGTTCCAACCAGGGGATTCTAGAAACTTGCAGAGGTTTGTTCCAAAATTAATATATCATAAATAAAGGTTCATTAATTTTAATAACATATCAGAGGCAAAGTAAAATATTCTGCAAGTTGTAAAGGTGAGACTAGCTCGCTGGGTAGCTCACTAGCTCCATATTCAAGCCTTTACAAATAGGGTAAGGGATTTTAGGATTGTATTTTTTGGACTTGTGGGACTCATAAGAAAAATAATGGATTTATTTGGAGTCATTCAAGTAGAAATATGGAAGTTACAGTAAAACTAGTTATTTTCCAATGCAAATCTAGACTAGGCTGACTTAAAATTAGTAAATCTCAGCCATTTCAAACTATATTGGAATAAAAATTGCAGAGAATTTTTATGATATCATATTAAAGCCAATAAAATTGAAATTACTCTCATCAATTAACTATAACACTCTCTTCAACATTGTGCATCATTACAATGTATTTTATTGACATAATACAAGGAAGGGAATGGAGGTTTGAACCCTTAGATATTGAAAAATATTGGACCTGTTAATGAAATATGATGTACAGTAATTTATGGTTGTAGGCTGCTAGAAAATCTTGAAAAAACTCAGAGAGGCTGCTCCATAGCTCCAACGTAACCTGCAATGAGAAGGGGAGAAGAGGGGAAGAGGAGAGAGGGAGAGAGAACCTTGGGGCACATCTCCCAAGAGCCTGAGGAAAAACACTCAGAAAGGAAGCCTTAGCTTCATAAACATCAATATAATAAACATCCAAACTAGGAAATGGAGCTTCAATTTTCTTTAAATAAACCTGGGTGACTTGTTGAGCAAGTCAATCACTTGTTAAGCAAGTTACCACTTGCTAAACCCTAACCCTAGCCACAAATTCGACCTCCTTGAGTAAATTAGCATGTGCAAGACAATAAAGATGTTTCCTTTTCATCCACCTTCATCCAATTTGGAAACTTTGCTTTCCTTGACCCATAGTTTCTATTTTTCCTTATTACAACTTTTCTTGGCTTTCCTATTTTTATGACTGAACTACAAAAAGGAAACTGCACCCTCCTTTGTCAATTGTTGCCTCTTTTGTATTTGACTGCTTTTGTCATATATTTTGGCATTTTCCCTTTTCCTTTCTGGTTGATTGTGTCATACAGTTTCTAATTTTCCCTTGGCAAGTTGGCTTGCCCAAGTGGCCCTCCTGTTAATGGAAACTTATTTACGACCTAATTAATTGGATAATAATATTTAATAACAATTAATATACCAAGTACATGCCTCCTAAGTGACATTTAAATAAAATATCATAGGTTAATTTATTTAATGCGTCTTTTGACCCCCTCGGTGCTAGGCAAGGTCAACACTTTTGGCGATCAAAATGTGGGGATACCACTGAAAATATATGTGGTGATCCTTGACATAAAATATTATCACATTTTGATACTGCTGAACAGTCTCTACAACAATCCATGATTGGTTCCCAATGTGATGCCTCAGTGCATCAGCATGTAAATAAAAATCAATATTATTTTGAGTTTGACGATGCGGATTATTATTCTTGTACTATAGGTTCGACTTGTAGTGTGCCCCTTGACATGGAACATGCATGTCCATCCCCTGGTAGTTTGGCGGCTCATCCCACGTGACAAAAGATATCAAGATTAGTATCCGTGAATATTTAAAGAGAGTACATTTCTCTTGGTTGTCGATGGCTTCAACTAATAGTTAATTCAACAGATAGGTATACCAATTCATCTACACACTTGCAACAAAATTCTCTATTGCAGCAATGGTACCAATAGTGCACTGTTTTGGTCACATCTTTCTGAGCATCTTGTTAGAGAGCACTTTTTCTATGAACCGAACACATGTGTAATTGGTAGAGGAAATAAAGAAGCACCTCTTATCTCTTCCAAGGTTATATGTTCCCTTCATCTGGCCAACTAGGCCCGGATGCTACTCTTAACCTGTAAATAACAACATTGGCTCACACGCTGCAATAGGAATCCCAACAATTTCAAAAGTCAGGTTGATGTCCAATGAAATGCGGTGATCCAACTAGAGGAAGCCTCCATGGAAGAAAATTAACAGTTGTTTTACGCATGTATTGACTTCAACCATGCGATAAAAATGGGGCATGCGCATCAATGACATAATGGCCAAATTTTCCAGTCCTTGATCCCACTACATATGAATGAGTTCAATAGACCCTATGTTGACAATTTTCATAGAGGTCATGTAGCGTAACATGTTTACTTCAGGAAAATTCCATGAATCATGATCTGAGAATGTAAGCTTATCCATAATTAGTAGAATGTATGATGTAACATGTACACATTTTGGGATGGCTGGCTTGACCAATGGGTACTTATCATTCTTATGAATGAATATGTTAGGAGCGTAATATTTTCATGGTGGAATGTAGTTGGGAAGCATTGGGGATGATCCAGAGCCTGAGGCTAAAACATCATGGGTAGCTTTGAACGGTTATTCAAGAAAAATGCCATAGCTAACCGTTCACTTTCTTCTTGGTGGATTGACCAGTACCGGTCGCGACACAAATTTTGGATTTTCTTCAACAATGGGTATGGAAGGCAGGCCTCCATACCGAATCATTGAATGGTGATGGTACTCGACATAGGTATTTCCATGGAAAAAATGGCTTCGGCTTCAAAGAGTTCCCAGATAGTAGTTCGGCTCATGAGTCTTCACCATTTGACAGAATAAATGAATAGACTTCTGTTGGGATATGAAATAGGTTTTCGCATGTAGAAATTCTTTCACTCACATGGGTATGCAATAGATGAAAAATGAGGCGTCTAATCCTATCACATGGGGCAATATTTCCAATCATTTTGATAAACCGCCAATCAAACCATCACTTCATCCTTCATAAAACCAGGTATTTATTAAGAATCAATGGCATATGTGACCAAAAAGCATGCCACCAAAATATCTCACTACATCAACTTAACTGCACTCCAACAATAACTTGCGACAGAATCTTGTCTTACAACATACGTTATAGTTTGTGATAGCATTTAAACTTGTGACAAATTTGTCTATATAAGACTTCATATTTTTTTTTATGTCAAGAGAAGTATGACTATCCTAATAAGGTTTCAACCAACTTCCATTCACCATCCCGTCAAAGGGTGTACCATCTAATTTTTGTAACTGAACCTTCCCACCATCAGTGATATGAATGAAAACATATGGTCCCAACTAGTGTGTATAGAGCTTGCGAGGACATTTCAAAAATTTACTGTCATATAGTAGGAAGAAATCACCTATATGAAATTGCTTGAACTTGATATGGTGGTCGGCCCGAGCCTTCTATCCCTCCTTCTTGACATGTTGATGATAACTTGCAATGAGTTTTCCTCCAACTATACTAGCTGATACAATATTTTATCAACGGTTTCAACATATGTCATCTCAGTAATTGCACCTATTTTGAGAGTGGGCACAATATATTATAGTGGTATAACAACCTATTTCCCATAAACCAATTTGAAAGGGGTGTGGCTTGTCATCTTTTTGCATTTTTTGTTATAATCCCATAAGACTGCAGGTATCTCATGATCCCAATCATCCCTCTTAATAGTGCATATTGTAGTCAATGAATTCTCTAGGATCTTATTAAATGCTTCTACAACATCGTTTTCTTGTGGGTGATATGGTGTTCCTTTTCGGTGTTGAATATTGAATTCCTCAATTAATTTTTCAATCAACTGATTCACAAAATCTATACCTTGGTCACTTATCAAAATGTTTGGGCATCCAAACCTGGTCACGACATGGACGAATAGAAATATTATAGCAGTCACAGCAGTACAATCTCTGAATTGTGTTGCTTTGGCCCACTGCCTGGTTAAGTAGTATGTTGCAATGATTATATATCGTGCACCTGTTCGTTTTCCTGGTGTGTTGATGGGACCCATAAAGTCAACATCCCATCTATCTAATTCCTACAAATTTACTTGTGGTACCAAAGGAATATCGAGAAACAACAAAACCTATATTTGAATTTCACTAGGATGGATGGATACACATACTTGATACTAGTTGACAACACTAATGAACATATCAAATTATATACCTTGTGCTTATTTTTTTAAATGAAACATGTAAAACAAGATGAAATTTAATATATATAGTAGAATAATAACTGTAATAATGAAGGGTATTTGACATAAACACGTGCAAAATTGATATGCATGAGAGAATATATATACATAACTATCATTGTATCGAATATGTTGGATATTGTATTATAACAATCATGGTTTCTGAAGTTATTATATCTATAACAAGTAGTTTATGATGTTACCCTACCTTCAAATAAATTCTCCATATTATTGTGTTGATTTTTTTATCAATGCCTTTGTTATTCTAAAATTCAAGGGTTTTGTACATTTTTCTACAAAGGTTTTCTACACGATTAAAGATAGAGAACTACAAAAAGGTAGTAGTGACAACCATATGAAAGTTCGTTATACAAAGGAAGGACCCCTCTTTTAGTTATTCTTACATAATGCCATTATTTTATTCTATTGTTAATTTTGATTTATTTATGAAATTCTCAGTATTTATATTTATGAAAATTGCAAAATCTTCATATAAAAAATTACATTAAGTTATAGACATTAAACTTCCAATTTCTTACAAAAAAAAATAAAATTTATATTATCTATTCAATTTGAAGCTTCACTATATGATTTGGCCTCAATAATCATGCAATATATGCTTGGAAATATTATCTAAGTCATGGTTCCACTTCTTATACTTAGTCCACCAAGTAATTCCAAAGAAAGTTCATTGGAGTATTTATTTTCTATGAAAGCACATGACTCTTTTCATAATAGAAATAATATTTAGTGTTTGACACAAACTTAAATTTTCCATTCACCAATACATTTGTAATATCTAAATGAGAAAGAAAGTTGTTAAAAAATGCAAGCTTGTTGAAGTAAGATTCAATCTTGACTCACCTCTTGTGGATGAATATATGTCCTTGGATCACTTGGTTAATAGATAAAAGTTAATGAATCCACCCTCACTTAATAAACAATTATAGTTCTACATAATAACCAACAATGAACAACATTTATTCATATTCATATTGTGTTTTACTCTATAATACAAATGGTTAATTTATGACTATAAATAAAATTCTTTTAAAAATCAATATTAATTATAAGAAAACAATTTTCAAATTTTGGAATTCATGTTTTAGTATAAAATATACATAATGTATTTACAAATACAATACTATCTATCAATATACTAAGGAATATTTGGTTTTGGTTCCCGCTAAATTTATAGAGAGTTTACCCGTGGTAAATTTTGTTCCATCGGTAAATGTTTATGCTTTTTATTATTCCTTGTTTTCGAGTACTATATTAATTATGTTGTTAAAATTTAAAAAATATATATTTTTATATTAATTTTTCTAAAGCTTAAAATAAAAATCTAATTAATCTAGATTTTTCACAATATCTATGGAAATTTAATCTTTCTTATTTGAACATTTACATAAAAAAAATTATGACATTTCCAATTAATCTAAAATTTTTGCAACATCTATGGAAATATAATCTTTCTGATATGAACATTTACCTAAAAAAATATCACATTGTAGATTCATTTTAAATGCACTACTAGAATCGAAACTAGATATTTCTTTCGCAACATGTCTTAGATAGGAGTTAGCATGGTTAAAAATCTACGATGTATCTAATTTAATAAAATCACATTTTTGTTCAAATAATGTATATAAT
This sequence comes from Pseudotsuga menziesii, assembly GCA_001517045.1. Classification (NCBI taxonomy): domain Eukaryota; kingdom Viridiplantae; phylum Streptophyta; class Pinopsida; order Pinales; family Pinaceae; genus Pseudotsuga; species Pseudotsuga menziesii. The sequence goes on along the minus strand of LPNX010237549.1, from coordinate 159,688 downwards.
GTTGATACGTCAAATGGATGTAGCTTGGGTGGTTGGGAAGAATGAATGTTACCCTCCCCACCCAGGTTCTACTCTTGTAAGTGACATGATGCTCTTGTGGAGCCCTTTGTAATAAATGTTGTGAATGATGAGCTGACCATACCTAGATTCAGTTTGAATATCAGGTATTGGAATTTTCCGTGGAGTAGCCCTCTAACAAATGGTGAACCACATTTACATAAAAATATTGATACATGCCGCAATTGAATATATCCAATATTAACTTTTACTAATGTTTACAATAACACATCCATTATTGATATTCTTGCATGCCATTAAAAATGTTATTCCTTCAACAACTTTTAATCCATTGAAAAGTAGGTATGCATAGTGTTAATAATCCAACACTCTGAAAGGAATATTTTTCCAATATACAACAACAAATATACCACTACAAGTCAATGTAAATCAAGTAAGTAATTCATAAATTAATTAAAATAATTATATAGATAAATTAGTAATTTATAAATTAATTAAAATAATTATATAGATAAATTATATTTTATGGAAAAAATATAATGAATGTTTTTAATAAAAATATATGGACATAAGCCAATATAAATATCATAAGTTAATATAAACTCAAGTTATGTTAATATGTTTAAATATTGTTGAGTAAATTTGACAAGAAACTTTCTTAACACTTTAACGTTCAATTGAATAAATCTAAACAAATTTATTATATTTTACTATAAATAAAGGGTTGATCAACCGTTCCTTCGGATTAGTCTAATGATAATACTATAGTCAAGGAAGGATAGGATAACCATTCAACATTCTACTCCTTTTAATAGAATTGTGTGGTCAATGAAGGGTTTGTCATCCCTTTTCTAGGCTACCCCTTGAAAAATAAACTATGCTCAATGAAGGATCAACTAACTTTTTCCTAAGTTCCTCAAGATGAAAAAATTATCAATATAGATGAAATGTCAGCTAACTATTCGAAGAGTTATTCTACAATAATATTATTATTCTATAGCAAAGGTCAACTGATTGTTCAAAAAGATCTTATGCAAACATAATACTATGCTTGAGGAAAGGTTGATTGAACATTCACTATGATCCCTCTCGACAAGTATTCTATTTTCGAGGAAGACTTGGGTTAATATTTCCATGGATGACCCTCAATGAGAATACTATGGTCAAGGAAGGGGGAACTAAAGTTTATTTGGGCTACACTTATAATAGAATAAATACTAGAGAAAGGGTTAGAGAGCACCTCCATCAAAAACCCCTTTTAGATAATTCTTTAGTTGAGAAGTATTTTTGAACCATTTCATGAGACCCCCTTTCAATGAGAATCCTAATTCTTAAAGAAAGGTTGGATGGTCCTTTCCTATTCTATCACTCTATGGGATTTCTATACTAGAATAAAATTAATTTGACACTTCTCATAGATACCCATCCATTAGAATAGCATGTAGGAGGAAGGATCTGTCAACACTTTCCCATTATCCCTTTTTGCAAAAATATTTATTTAGGATGAATGCATTAGCACATCGATTTGGTACTCCTACATGTTAATACCATCTTTTGAGAATAACCAACTTACCTTTCTCCATGCCTTTGCATGAGAATATTATTCTTGTAGAATGATCAATTGACCTTTCCATTCCATACCCTAGGACGAGAATACTATCATTGATAAATGATATACGGAACCTTCTACATGATACCCTTCCATATGAATACAATGTTGGAGGAAGGGTCAGTTTAACCTGTTTGAGGACTCCTCTTATGGGTAAAATATGCACATACAACTCTTAATAATGAGGGAATTCTCTAACACTATTTTTCATGAAATTTTTCATATTCTCTTTTTTTGAAGCAAAACATAATATAAAGGGATCTAAAATACTATACAAGATTAAAAATAAATTGTTGACATTTGAAGAAATTCATCACTTCAACTACCTATACTGAAAAAAAATTAGAAAGAAAAGTTGTTGAAGAACATTAAATGATATTTGTTAACAAAGTAATATTATACAAAAAAAAATCTAGATCCCTCAATAGTGCGTACTTTTCCACACAAATATAAGAAAAATGGTTCCTATAATAACATAATTGATTAATCCATAATTGCATTAAATAATGATCTAACAATTATAAAACAACACTTTTTCCAATGGTTAAAATAATTTGTTAAGGATATTTTAGTTAAGTGGATCTTGATGGAGTATTAATGCATTTCAAAATACCCACTGTATTCACTTGAAATCTATTTGACAAGAGTAATATCCTTTCCATTACCCATGATATCCCTTGATGAGAATTATATGTTCTAGGAAGGATTAATATACCCTTATATGGCCCACCTTACTTGAGAATACTATTTTAGATGAAGGGTCGTTGACCCTTACTTGAGCTCACCTTAGAAAAGAAATCCATATGGGAGGATGGGTACTCCATCCCTTTAATTTGATCATCTTTCATATGAATAAAATGGTATTTGGAGTACTTTTATGTGTTTCCATGGAATACCCCTCTTTGGGAATTCTATGCTAGAGGAAGGGTTAAGAAACAGTTTTCCTTTACTTCCCTTCCTTGACAATAATATGTTAGAGAAGGGTTTTATGTACCATTTCTCTAGATACACTTTCATAAAGAGAACATCCTTCAAGTAGGTTCAAATAACCCTTCTCTATGTTCCCTTCAATAAGAACATTACACTGAAAGAAATGCCAACTAACCCTTCTACTAGATAAACCTACTAGGAAAACAAAATCAATAAGGAAGGTTTATTTGGACCTTCTATGTACTCTGCTTCCATGAGAGTTATAC
>LPNX010237549.1:126820-156657 GCA_001517045.1 Pseudotsuga menziesii | reverse complement strand
CAATATTATTTTATTATTTTAACTATTATTTTATTATTTTAATTATTATTTTATTATTTTCCTTAGGAGGCCCATTTTAGACCCCAAAATTCCTCTAATGATACTAGAGAAAGGATTGACAAAACCTTACATGGAAACATAATTATTGAAAAACATTGCTTCAAAAAGTTTTGTTAACCCTTCCACTAGATAGTCATTGACATGAATACCATCCTTGAGGAAAGGGTAAATTAAATATTATGAATGCTCTCTTTTATGAGATTATCAATCCTAAAGAAGAACCATCTAACCTTTCCACTAGATAAAAAATTACTCTAGGAGACGCTAGTGGACTATTTCATTAGATACCCTAGCACTAAAATACCATCCTTGATTAATGATCAACTACACCTTCTATGTGCTCCACCTGCTTGCCAATACTATTATATAGGAAGGGTCAATTAACAATTCCTATGGGTCCTCATTATGTAAAACAAGTCATGAGGAATTGTTGATTAACCCATCCATTTGATACCCAATGAAACAAAATATATTCTTCATGAAGGCATGATCGACCCTTCTTCATGCTCTCCTTTAATAGAAATAGAATTCTCGAGAAAGATTTCAATGGCCCTTCTGCTAGACTCCCCATGAAAAGAAAAACAACATTGAGGAATGGTTAATTGACACTATTTCATGCTCACCTCCAATAGAATAATCCACATTGAGAATAACATCATTCAATAAAGCTTAATGAAATCTTCTATATGCTTCCCCTCATTAATAATTATATGGTGGAAAAAGGGTACATCAACCCTTCCTTAGGATTCCACTGAATAAAAATATATGCTTTGGTATCCCACATAAGTTGATCATTCCATTAGAGACCCTTTGATGTGAATACCATATATTAGGAAGGGTCGGTTGGCCCTTCTCCATGATCCACCTATATTATAATACTATGCTTTAATAGGATCGACCAACACTTACACTTGATACACAATCCCTCATTAAGGAATGATTAGTTTACCCTTCTTCATGCTCTCTCTACATCAAAATTTTAAGTTGTAGGAAGGGTTGATTATCTATTCCCTACTATCCACCTGACATGTAAACTATTATTGAGAAAGGGTATGCTAACCCTTCCACTTGATACCCTGAAATACGAATATCAATTTTGAGGAAGGTTCTATTGGCCATTCTCAATGCTTTACCTCCATCATAATACAGTTCTTGAATAATGGTTAGATGATAATTCCATTCGATACCCAATGAAAACATTAGGAAGGGTTGATAGACCATTTTGATTGATCCATTTCAATGATAATTCTATGCTGAAAAATGGCTTAATCGTCCCTTCTTCGTGCTTCCCTTCAACAATAATATTGTTCCTGAAGAAGGGTTTACTGACCCTTCCACTAAATAACCTTTGAAAAGAATGACATCATCAAGGAAGGGTTAGCTAACACTTCTTCATCCTCCCATCCATTATAATTTTTAACTCCAAGATATTTAACACAAGAGATATTGTATAGTCATTTTATTCTATGTAATTCACATTCTCCAAGAACATTCAAGGATTTTGACTCCATAGTAGTATACTAGTTTGTAAAGCATATTGAAGTACAGTAATATAAAAGATTACAAATACGGGAATATTAAGCATCCATAATATTTTTAATGCATAGAAAACTTGAAAAATATTACTAATTCTTAAATTTACAACCATAGAATACGTGGTGATACTTTTTAAAAACAATTCAAATTTCTACCTACATTTTATATAGTTTCACACAAATTTATTAATTTTTAAAGTAAAATATTTTTTTTTAAAATTTGGGAGAATCTTTTTATAAAATAATGAGAATTGAAAAATCTTCTTTTCAAAATAAAATATTGAAAATCATCCTAAGCTTAAATTTTGCGTTAAAAAATTCTTTCGTTAAATAAAATAGCTCTTAGAATAGTATTTAAACTAAAGCTTTGTGGAAGATGCATAATACCCAATTTCATATGTTATTACAAATATTAGTTCAAGCATTTATTATTTCTCCACGCACCTCAACTCTTTTACTATTTTTACAATCCAATTTTGGAAAAATAGACTGAAACTTAGCTTCTAAGGAAGAATACAACAAAACATTTGGTACTTTTAAAAGGATGGACTTTTTGCAAGTAAAGATTAGGATTTTGGGATCCTTTGTTATTTTTTAGTACTAAGACACTATATTAGATCGACCAACCATTTCGGAATCTGTGTTTCTTTTCTTATTTGTTTTGTATTTTTTTTATTTCACAAAAGAAATTCAGTATCACTTTTCCTTTGTTTATTCCAATATCCTTTTGGATGCTGTCTTTTTATTTATAGTTATAATATAGAAGTTTCGTTTTTATTGATTGTACATTTACTATAATTGTTGATTATGTATTAAATTATAAGCATTTTTAATGTTGTTTCTCATCTATATTATGATTTGTTTTATGAATACTTGGGTAGAGTAACAAGTATGTTTAATGCGTTTTAAATATAAGTATTTTAAATTTAGAATATTTATTGTTAATTTATATTATGAAATTCATTTTTTTATTTATTAAATATGTTGAAATTATACTTTAAGGATTAGGAAATAATATAAACTACTAGATTTAATTTTTAATGATTAACATGTTTTCTTATCATATATCTACATCAGTGAACACCTCCATCTTCATTAAAATTTATGTTGTTTTTATGTATTTTTTTTGGGAAGGAATTATCATATTTAATATTGTAAATTGAAGTGTTTATTTTCTTTAACCTTGCTTTACATCTTCTCTTCAAACCCAACCTTGCGTTTTAGTAATGTGGGATAAAGGTGCCTAAAGGAAAGGCCATGACCTAGACTATTTAATCGTGTTAATTGTGTCTTTAATACATATGATTCCTTCTTCTTATTTTGTCCTATAAGCATTTAAGTTTAAAATTTAATAGATAAAGTTGTCATCAAATTGACAATGAGCTACTAACTATGCAATTATTTCAGGGTTTCCCCTATTGGAATAAAAACCATCTCGAGGCCTATAGTGGGATGTTTTTAAAGCCTCCATATAAAGTATTTTCATAGTACCTTATCAAGAAACATCTTAGAAAACAACGAGATCCCAAATTCGAATTTCACTAGAATGAATGTACGCTCATGCTTAATACTAGTTGACTACACTGTTGAACATATCAAATTGTATCCCTTACACTTAATATTGAAGATGAAACACGTGGAGAAGTATGGAATTCAATATAGCTAGGGAGGATAATAAATGCAATCATGAAGAGTATTTGACATAAACACCTAAAAATATGCATGAGAGAATATATATATGTATATAACTGTAATGACCCTCCAAGGGGTCTAACAAAAATAACTAGTATGCTTGTATATAAATAAATCTAGATATGAGAAAAAAGTGAAAAAAAATCAAGCAATTACAAAATATGTAAGGATATGCACAAGATTAACAAATTTAAATAACCTTAATATAATTGTTGATATCACTAGTCGTTGTCATTTGAGGAAGAGGTTGAAGGTTGTTTTGTCGTCACTCCACTGTAGTTGTTATTACTGGATTTCCAATCATGACAGATCCACAAATTTCCTCTCTACCATACCCTTATGGGTACTCTCCTTCCCCTAAGACCCCCAAGCTCGATGGGGTTGGCAATACCCTACTAGCAATGGTAGTATGACCCCAGGCTGCTGCTGCGAGGCTCCCAACCTCACTCACTTTGTACTGAAGCACACTCTTCCATAGTCGTCTCAGAACCACCAAATTGGTTCCAGCTAAAAACTATGGCAGGATTGAAGAAGAATAAGATGAAATATCCCCCAGTATTCCTTTTTCTTTATCTTTTATTAACCATTTAGTTAATTCCCATGCATCCCATGCACCACTTTTAGTTAACTCTTTAGTTTACTTTCATTAATTAATTAATTAATTTTATTTACCAACACACTTTTTAGTTATCTTTAGTTCTTTGTTTCTTTTCTGATTAGTTAAGATTTTAGTTTAGTTCAAGTTCCTTAATTTTCTCTGTTAACTGATTTCTTACTTTAGTTTTATTTCACTTTATTTATCCTTATTTGTTTATTTTGTTTATTTTTTATTTTTTATTTATTTTTTATCATTTTAAATTTAATTTATCATTTAATTTATTTATAATTTACTTAAAGTTTTTTATGATCAATTTATTATTTACTTTAATTAAAATATATGTTGTTTAATGCCACATTCTAATTACAACAAGAGTTATCAAGGTGATATGCTCCCATCATTCCCTTTCAATAATTTCCACTGGTGGGGAGTTGGTTATGAAGACTGGGAAAATGTTACCACAGTTCATCTACCCTTGAAGAGCCAGGTGATTCATGGGAATAAGGGTGAATCCTTATTGTGTGCCCCCAACTAATAATCTCCATGAGTGACAGAATCACAGGCTACCCTCACAACACATGCATATGATGAACTAGAGTTCTCCTCACTCTATTCAAATTTCACTATGCTGTCCAATTTGTTCATTGCATTGTCCAATTTTCTAGTCTTACTGGGATAATTTTTCATCCTCGTCACCTAATGTGGATCGACTAGCAATCGCAATCCCGTCATCTACACATAAAACATCATGTGCATCAAATATTATAAACAAGATTTCGAACATAATATAAATATCAAATTGAGACTAATTGTTGAAGGTTCTCGACTCATCTAGAGTCCATGCACATCATACCTCATGTACATCAAATATATCATAAATAAGATTGATATCACTTGCCGTAGTCATCGACTGAGCTAGATTCTTTTCATACTGATGATTTCTTATGGTTCATGTACCTTCCTTTCCTGTCACACTTGAAAGCTAATTAGAGTTCATGCTACATAACTTTTGACATTATATGACTTTTAATACTTGCTAATGCTTCACATGATTCATCATTTCCCAATCATAATATCAGTGCATTCACAATCGACCAAATATCGACATCATTCTCATAGTCATAATTTACTCATCGACGTGTAAGATAATCTATCTTAGGTCATATCTCATCAATAATTCATTTCTTCACAGATGTCCATGTTGTCCGAAACTGGATGCCCTCATAAATAATTCCTTTCAATGTTTTTAGATCTCAAGTAAACAAATGGCCTGGTCTTTCTTCATAGAATGAACTCTATTAAAATTAGTTTATTCTAATATCAAGAGACAGGGTAAAAACAAGGCGTTACAATAACTATCATTATATAGGATATGTTGGATATTGTATATAACAAACTTGGTTTGTGAAGTTATTATTTCTATAAAAATTAATTATTGATGTTGTGTACCTTAAAAAAATTCTCTATATTATTGTATCAATAGCTTAGTTATTTTTCAATTAAACGATTTTATGAATCGTTACCATATGATTAAAAACATACAACTACAAAGATAGAATAGTGACAACCATGAAAAAGTTATTTATTCAATCCTAAGTTTCTATTTAAGTTCCAGTGACTTTTGTCCACAAATTCTAAGTGAAAAAGAAAGGATACATGATACTCTTCCACTTATGCTTACATTATTATTAATTTTGATACATTTAGAGAATTTCCAATAGTTATCTTCATAACAAGTTTGAAAAGAAGATAAACATTTTGAAAGTTTCATATGGAAATTTTATTTAGATTATAGGCATTAAAACATCCAATTTATTTTAGAGAAATCAAAATTTATTTGAAGCTTAGCTATATGCAATTATTGTTTTCAAATTCCATTGAACTAAGTCTTTGGCAGTGAATCACTTTGAGGATTGACTGGCCACCTGGAGGAAACCAACAACATACAGGGTTCCCCAACAATAAGAATCATCCACTCATGTCCTCCAACTAGTTAGTGAGTACCTGACCCACGTGTTCATACAAAAAAATGTCGCATACTGACTTTGAAGTATGAGGTCGACAATATAATAATGCTACAATTTATAAAATTTAAATTGGAAAATTTGAAGTTTGAGGTGGATAAGATAATAATGTTACAAATTATAAAATTTAAAGTCTTAGGTCGATAAGATAAATTTAAAAAATGAGAATCGTTTTCTTAGAGCTTATGTTGGTGAAGCATGCTCGATGAGGTGAATAACATAAATTGAACAAGGCATAGCAGCAAAGATGCATATTCCCTGCTTTTAGGATTTTAAAACATGGAGCAAGTTTAAGTTTAGATAAGTCACCTCCATAGACATGGTCAATAAGGAGAAAAGGTAAATGAAAAATCTGCTAGAGCAAGACCTGCAGTCCTGCAATACCAACATTGTATCAATGAAAGCCTCTCTTGGAATAAATGAGGAATCTACTTGAGTAAGAGTTGTAGTATTGCAAGACCAATGTTGTATCAATGAAATCCTCTCTTGGAATCTGGGTCAGTTGGAACTATTCTCTCAGAATATGAAGTTGTTGTTCTTGTGTCCTCCCCTCTGGGCATTGGCATGCATGACTGGTGCCTTTCTTTCACTTCGGACAACCCAATAAAAACAAGATTAGATTTCAGTTCATAAAATGGCATTTTACCATTTTACTCTCAAAAGAATTGAAATGAAATTGGACAGACACTTAAAAATAAAAAGAATTGACATGAAACTAGACAGACACTTAAAACTAGCTTTTGATTTGAAACACAGATAATGAAATAACTAGCTTTTGGTTTGAAACACGGATAATGCAACAATTGCTTGATAATAAATGACTTTATTACATATTTTCTAAACTTTCATATGATACCAGAAACAAATGCAGACAGGAATAATCATTCCAGGCGAGAAGTCAAGGAGACAAACACAAGGAACATGACCAGAGAAAACTAAAATTCCAAGTATGTATAAACTGAATGAGAATCAAGTCTACAATTGTCAACCAAGCCCTTTGATAGAGCATGATGCTTAAAATTGTGCAAAATGAATTTTGAAATATAGTACACATCAAAACTAAAAGAGGCCATAAGAATTACTTCCATCAGAAAATTCAGGATCACTGGGGGGACCTTGCTACAAGAGTAGATTGTAAGAAAACACCATTAAAAGTATCAAACCTATTCAAAAGATGTAATTTATTCACTCCTATAGACCTATTTTCTCGAGCTGGTCATCCATTCTAGAATAGAAACATCCAACACTTCAACATTGTTTTATGTTCTAAGGTATGCCAAAAATGCAACAAACTCATGGAAAGATTCCTTGCAAAAGTAGATCACAAGAAAGCAATACCAAAAAATAGACATTGGACATTCAAATTAAAACTTCCAAGCTCTGAGAGAATCCATACCTTACATTTGAGCCCTGAACTTTGAGAGATCAAAATTAAACTCATGGTCATACAATAATTTTGGGCTCTGTAATGTCCCCAAAAATTAAAAAAAAAATTATTAGGCTAGTTAAAACTACCTATTCTAGACATTATTGAACTTGCGGAATGTGTCGTACTCTATTGTACGGCTGATTTTTCGTAAGGTGTTCTTACGTCCTACTTCCTTACTTTCAGTTATGATTATTACTATGTTTACTGTGTTTACTTATAATGTTGTAATGTTGATTACTATGTTATTCTTATGGTTAAGAATTGTTGTGTATGTTAGATACTTTGACTATGTACTTCATTGTTATTTTACAAGTGCTTACCATTGTATACATGGTTCTAACTTAACTTTGTTTTTGGAACCAAAGTGGGTGCAGCAGCGGGACTAGTTCTCCCATGTAACTACTTGAGAGGTAAAATTTTCTACTTGTCTAGCGGGCTTACTTAGTTCTATTGAACTAATGCACTCTTATCTTGTTTACAAGTAGGGTAGTTAGCTATAGAAAAAAATTTACGAAGTGTTGAACGTTTGATCGCTAGTACTCGTACATGCAACTAGTGACATCTACTGGTTGTTATTATTTTTCTTTACAGACTTGTGTTAGTGACAAGGTCAATACCACACCTATTATTGTATGACACAAACTTGGTATTTTAATGGCACTTATTATTCATGGTGTAATTGCTATCAACTGTTAATACCCTAGCATTTTTGTAATATATGTTTAACTTTCGAAAAGCAATAACATATTATTTTACAAGTTCATAAATCTTTTGTTAAAAACAAAACTTGGTTTTATGCTTAACAGCATACCATAGCATATTGCATATGCCATGGTCTTAGGATTAGAGCCTAAAGAGTTCAATGAGCATAGTCTGAAGGTGTAAAACCTATCGTATGTGATGTAAGTGATAACTTAAGACTTGTATTAAACTTGGGGGTGGTGAGTTTAAACAATTACACATGGGGTTTATAACTTTGCATGAAATGGAGGCATTCGATATTATAACACATAAGAACTATAGAGAAGTGGGTTTGGGGGTCGTTAATGGACATGAGGATGGTGCCTTTAATGCATGTTGGAAAGTGTGGAAGCCAAACATAGGGCTTGGCTCCATGACAAGGTTTGGTTATTTGCAGTTCCGTTTCTTGCCCTTTGCCTCTACGCAGTATCGAGAATGTGCCCTCTAGGATAATGATAGGTATGGTATCATTTTGGTTTCATGGCATGTTGTTGATTTGTAGCTTAAATCATGATTTCATACTTCTCATTATTGTTATCATGTTGTAGTTGCAGGTTACAGGTATGGCGACGAGAAGCATGGTTCGTAGTTTGAAAACAATTTCTAGGAAAAGACATACCTTACTATAAGCCTGTTAACAAGACTTCACTTGTCACCTGTTGGAATTATGGTTGAGACTGAATTTTAACTCATTGCTGGTTGGGTTTTTCTTGAGTATGGTTCCAATAGATGCATTTGAGTTTGAGGTTGACTGTGTTTGGAAGAACTCTACATTTTTTGGGAAGCGACAGACTTGGGATTTGTTGTGGGGTTTTGATGGCCTTCAGCCCTGAGCTTGTAATGTAATTGAATGTATTTTAAAAAGGTGATTTTAGTAGCAGATGGAACCTTGGTACCCTTGACAGGCTCCAGGTGTATTTTATACTTTGTATTTTGATTTATGTTATGTGAACAGGAAACACCATTGCTTGCAATGGTGCAATAGCTAAAGGAAATGACAGCGTAAACTTGATTATGGATTTATAAGACTATTTATAGATGTATGTTGCGTTGATGTCATTATATTCCTGCATTTTGATTTCATGGTTAATATACCCGTGTTTTATATGGCATTCAACTTTGTTGGTTATATTAGTTAAGTGGATGTCTAAACAGTCATCACTAATGGATTTTGAGGGCAACGTCGTGAATGGAATTGGTACTCACTACCATAGTTGCGATAGCATAGATGGGTTCATACTTACTGTGGGTGCATACTTACTGTTTTATTATTTAATGTGTATTTAAAAACAAGTGCAAAGAAGACCGTGGGTGTAAACCCTGCATCGACAAACTTTGTTGTAGGTTCTTTCATTGATAGGCTTAAGCTTTGAAATAGTTGGTTTTAGTTTGTTGTTGATTATTTATGTGGTGGAGGCCATGGATTACAGCGTATGTGAAATGTAAGGGTCTTACGACCTCTAGTTAAAGAATTAGTTTAATGTTCACAGACCACATACAAAACTTTGTATAGCGTGGATTTATAAAATGTAGAAAGATTCTATAAGATTCGATCATGGGTCGTTGTTTATTATAATGAGGTTTTATAAATTGATTACTGTGTATTAAATGATCTTAGGGTTTTTAATATAATGGGCGTTGTTTTTCATGGTATGTGAATTGGCATTTGAAATGTCCACAAGATTCGATCCTGGGATTTCTTATTAAGTATATAGTTTGTAAATTAACATTGTAACGACACTGTGGTTATTATTACATGGTTGTTGTAGGTATTATTATGACATGCAATTTCTGTTTATGTGTATTTTAATATTATAGGGTTGGAATTGTTATTTAAACCACAGCTTCATAATTTTAATAAAGTTATTATTGTTTATACTTCGTGGAGGTAACTAGTATAGATAGTATAAATCGTGGACCATTTGTAGGGTCTTGATTAATTGGTCTGTTAATTGGTTTATGATAATGTTTATATATAAACACCTAGAAAAGCTCGTCGCTAGTTATTATCTTAGTTCTAGTATTTGATGTTTATAATTTTTTCTTGGATGGAAAATAATGTTGATAGATTAGAATTATATTTCTATTTTATACCTGATACTATATATATATATATAAATTGTATATTGGTTAGTTTCTTGTCATTATAATTTGTTAATGGTAATTAAATCTAGGTTTTAATCTAAGCTTAGGTCTGAACTAGTATTTTATTTAAACATGGCTCTGCTGACAATATGAAATTTGTCAATAGAGTAAATAGGGAAATAAACAACTAGGTATTTTAACCTGATATAATTCTTAGTTTGTAAGAAACAAAATATTAAAACAATAAAGACAATACATACGTAAAACTTAAAAAAAATACCAAACCCTTGATAATCTTGAAACATGAATTAAATTACAACCTAGGTTTATAGTTAAAAATGTAAACCCTAAAAGAATTAGACAGAAACCAAAGCACATAGGGTTAGAAAATACAGTGTAAACATTTTCCTAATATAGCCAGCACTTATTCTAGAAAATGAAGTAGGCAGTCTAGAACCTCATACATGTAAATTAAAGCTCCTTTAATGGCTGAAACCTGCACACTCAAATAAAAATATTAACAATTCATAGGAATATCTTCCCTTTGTATTAGATGACTGAATCACTTGGTAACTACCAAGTTTGACCCAACCATGACCTGAAATCATTCTTGGTTTCAATCCGGATCCCCCCGAGCTGGTTCCAACATGCAAGTAGCTGAGAGCTCGTAAGGTGAGGTTTCCCTAACTGGTATATCAGGTTTGGATCAGTTCTCCTTCTTCCTCTTAGGGAAATGTTCTCCAATAACTCTCTCTCTTGATAATTAGCAGGCATAATAATGACTCCAAAAAGGTAGATCGGGTCCCCAAGCCTCTCTTTGGCTTGGGACTTTATAGATATACTTTTCAGTGAAAGGGGCAGTTAAATCAAGAATCATTGATTTCTTGATTTAACCCTTTTTATTTAATTTGGGTATTTTTAATACTTTAACTTCAGAAATTTTAAATAGTTCCTCTTTAGACCTTTCTAGGTATTATACTATTGAATTTTTCTCTTCGTAATAATAATAATAAATGCAGCTTGTCCTTCTTTTTATTATTATTAGTATTATTACTATGTTTATTCTTTATACATAACATGTATAAAATATATAATAATATTTGTTAACATGTGTCTATGGATATCATATACTATGATCCCTAGACTTATGACACTTTCTTCATTAGCGTCATTAAGTAGATGGTTAGGTCTACTAGGCTAGGAAACTCTAAACATCCTTGCATGTTGGATTCCCTCATATAACATGGTAGTTCTTTAGTACATGATGGGAATACAGAAATTTGAAATTTCATTTAATCACTTATAAATAAGTGTGGTGAGATCAATATTTTTCTCGACTCGTTTTCACTCAGGAATCATTAATTCTTTTCAGTAACTCCTAGTGCTTACCAGATCCCATACTCAATGCTAAAAATAGGGAGTTAAAAACTTAGTGCAATTCCAGATCTCTTCACTCAACACCAATGCGAGGATGTACTTGTATGATACACCTACGGATACAATGGCCAAGGATCCGATGTTATATATCTTATTCTCAACATCAACATGGAAGTCTCCAGGGCTTATGCCCAACACTTCAAATACTCATGTCCTCTAGAGCTTCTTGCTCAATGCAACATTAATTACTCATGTGATCCAAAGCTCCTTGGTCAACACAAAACATCTCATCAATCATGTGCTTTAGGGCCCATGCCCAACACAAACAATCATATATATATATATATATATATCATCAACCCAATATATCAAAATAAAACATCAAAATAACATCATAATCAATAGGCTCATGCCTATAAGTGTTAGGTCCAAAATTCAGGATCTTACATCCCTCCTGTCTTAGAACAACACCGTCCTTGGTGTTCTAGGGACTAGGAATGACATCATGAAACAAGGCTGGTTAAGCCTTTCTCATGGTGGCTTCATTATACCAGGTAAACTCATTGGCTTTGAAGTGCTTCCATTGCACTTTCAATTGGGCTGCGGTGCGCTTCCTGAGCTACAACTCTCTTTTATCCAATATATGAATAGGTTCAGGGAAAAACTCCCCTTCAGGTTCCACCTATAATAAGGACCAATCAACTACATGTTTAGTATCATAATCACATTTCTTTAACAATGATGCATGGAAAACATTCTGGACTCTTATGTGTGTGACTAATGCTAGTTCATATGCCACTAGCCATCTCTTGTCCAATGTTTCAAAAGGTCCACAAAACCTAGGTGCTAACTTACCGCACCTACCCAAGCTCAACGAGCTTGGTTTTGCTTTTAATTTCAAGTGGACATGGTCGCCTATTTGATAGACTTTATCTTTTCTTTTATGATCCGCGTAACTTTTCTGGCGCTCTTGTGCTTCTTTGAGGTTCACTTGGACCTTGCTAATAAACTGTTCCAAATACATTAATAAATTAGGCCCTAACATGAGTCGATCCACTGGTTTATCCCAAGTAACCGGTTTTCTACACTTCCATCCATAGATTACCTCAAAGGGACTCATCTTAACGGAAGCCTGATAACCGTTGTTATATGCAAACTCTGCAAGATGATGGTAGTCCTCCCACTTAGTGAGGTTGTTCATGACATACATCCTAAGCACGTCCTTAACAATCTAGTTTACCCTTTATGTCTTCCCGCTTATCTGTGGGTGATAAGCAGTACAAAAGTTCAACTGCTTCTCCAATCTGGAGAATAAAGATCTCCAAAAGTTTCTGGTAAACTTTGTATCTCGATCCAATATGATTGCCTTGGGTATCCCATCCATTCTAAATATCTCCTTCAAGAAGACATCAGCAATGTGTACTACCTTGTAGGTCGACTTCACTAGAATGAAGTGTGTTGATTTTGACAATTTGTTAACTACTACAAAGATATAATCATTTTTCTTCTTACTTTTCGGTAGACCGGTGATAAAATCCATACTAATAACCTCCCACTTCCATTCCAGAATGGGTAACGGTTGTAGAAATCCTGAAGAATGCTGATGTTCAACTTTGACCAACTGACATTCCTAAAATTTCACGATAAACATTGCAATGTCAACCTTTAACTTAGGCTAGAAAAAGTTTCTCTTGATGACAGATAACATCTTTTGATATCTGGGATGCCTCAAGTAGGGTGCCCGATAAAATTCTGTGAGGATGTTAGACCGAATGTCCCCTCTTTCTGGAATGGACAAATATCTCCTTGGATCATAGCATTCCCAATTCATCTACCTTGTATTCTTTTTGTTGTTGAAACAACATGTCCTCTTGGACTTTCTTGAGGATTTCTACATAGAAAGGGTCAACTGTGTTGGTTGTTCTAATCCTCTCCTGCAAATCTGCATAAGTTTGAATTAAATTCACCTCATATATCATATGAGTTCGTCAGCTCAAAGCATCAGCAACCTTGTTCTTTTTTCCCTTAATATGCTTTAGCTCAAAATGGTACTTGCTAAGGAAAGAAAACCACCTTGCTTGCCTCGCTTTCAAATCTGGTTGTTCTAATAAATAATTCAAACTCATATCGTTCATTTTCAAAAGGAATTTCCTTCCCATGAGGTAGCACCTCCACATATTCAAAGTGTGGATAATGGCTACTAACTCAAGATCATGCCTAGGGTAGTTCTGCTCATGCTCTTTAAACTTTTGTGATTCATAACAGATCGCATGATAGTTCTACAAGAGGACTCCTCCAAGTCCTTCCTTTCTTGCATTCGTTCAAACAACGAAATCCTCATCATGATCCGCAATTTGTAGTATCCATGCAATTATCAAAAGCTGCTTAATATTTTGAAAACTTTCCTTGCACGTGGTCATCCATAAAAACTTATTTTCTTTAATTTGCAAAGCGGTCATGGGACAAGCTATTCTTGGGAATTTCTCAATGAAATTTTGATAATATATGGCTAATCCCAAAAAGGACCTAATGTTAGTGACACTAGTAGGGGTAGGCTAGTCTTCTATGGTTCTAATATTTTTTGGGTCCATAGATATTTCTGTCTCAAAGATAATGTGACCGAAGTACTGTATCTCTGGTTTGTAAAAATCATACTTACTAAACTTAGCATAAAGATGGTGTTCTCGTAACAATCGTAGTACTATGTGAAGGTGTTCTTTGTGTTCCTCTTTACTCTTAGGGTAAACTAGGATGTCTTCTATAAAGACCAAAACAAATTTATCTAGATACTTACTGAATATACTGTTCATCATACACTTGAATTTTGCAGGTGCATTCGTCAACCCGAATGGCATCACTACAAACTCATAGTGCCCATACCTTGTACGAAAGGTGGTTTTGTGAATATCCTCATCGTGAATCCATACCTGATGGTACCAGGATTGCAGGTCAATCTTTGAAAATATTTTCGCTCCTCCTACCTGATCGAACAAGTCATCAATCCTAGGGATTGGGTATCAGTTCTTGATAGTCATTTTGGTAAGATGACGGTAATTGATGCACATCTACATTGTACCATCCTTTTTCTTTACAAACAGTATCAGTGCTCCCCAAGGGGACACACTTGGTCAGATATACCCTTTTTCTATCAAGCCTTGCAACTAGAGTTTGAGTTCTACCAACTTTGGTGCACTCATGCTATAAGGGGCTTTGGAAGTCGGAATTGATCCCGGTGTCAGTTCAATGGAAAATTCTAAGTCTTGTTTTGGAGGTAATCCTAGGATTTCCTCAAGAAACACATACTTGAATTCTACAAGAATGGGAAAGCCCTCTATGAACTATTCTCTCTTAGACTCTATGTCTTGGATGTTTACTGCAAACAATTTGCATCTTTCCTAACGCATTTATTTCCTTGTAAAGTAGATATTTTCCTTACAAAAAATTTCTTTGGAGTGCCCTGAATCTTCAATTGATTCCCTTGGTTATCTCTACACAAGATTGGATTGTGTAAGCAATCGAGCATGACATGGTGTTGCTCCAACCGGTCCATGACAATGTATATATAAAATCCTAAGGGTAGGATTTTCAAATTTACTTTTGTTGGAAAACCATTCAGTTTTACCTCACAGTCTTTAACTATTTCTGAAACTTTTTGTTTCGTACCTGTGGCTAACTGAACCATCCAAGGTTTGTCATGTTTTACTTTTCCCAGTTTGCATACATCAACAATTTTAGATGAAACATGGCTATGGAAAGCCCGGGGGTCAATAAGCATTGAAATAGGAGTGTTCAAGATCTTACCTTCTATCTCAACTATGGTAGCTTCATTGTAATATCCCTTTCATATGCCCGGGAATATTTTGTAATTTCACATGTTATTGTACTTGTCTGGGTGAGGATCTCAAGGCCAAGGCCCCACCAAGACAACACCTTGTAGCTTCTAAAATTTAACCACTTAAGTGGAAAAATACTTAGGAGACGTAATGCAACGACACCACTTAAAAAAGGGATAACTAAACCTGCCATGGATAAAACATATCCCAACTCAAGACGCCCTAGCAGAATACTCAATCCTAGGATAGACAAGCTCGAATAGAGAAGGTTGCAACTTATTTTTTATCAGTACATAAAGTCAAGGAGTTATATCTTTTGAGAACGAAACATGAAGAATTAATTACAAAGGGGACTATAGGAAGTAGCTCCACTGAACTTATGAGATATCATCTTAATAGTTAAAAGTGACATGACATCTAGTATTGGAAAATAGATGGAGTTAAGCCTATGTTGGTAGGGAGGGCGAATAAAATATATAGTTGATTATATTTATTAACGACCCTTTATAAATCATAATAATCCCCAAGCTTTAAGGTGAAATACTTAATAAACAAATCCTTCCATAAATACTTCCCAATATCAAGGACATTTGTCAGGCATCTTCTGCAGCGTACCTATACCTAAGTTTATTCACCTTTAATTTTCTATTTTGGGGAGCAAGGCATCGACTAGTGGGATGGACACATGCTTCTAGTTCTCACTTGACAACAAAATTAATGAAACCGACAATGATAGAGGCATGATTTCTGCCTTAATTGTGGTGTTACGTAGTGCACCCTAAGGATAACCATTCTCCCATAGTTAATTTGGAGCTACCTTTTTCTTTTAAAGAAGGGGCCCATGCTCGAGGGGGAAAGGGGAGCTTTCTGAAGGAGGATCGCCTGAGTCTATAGGACAGCAAACAGTCGAAGCATAAACGGTGAGTGCAGCTTCTTTCTATGGTTTGTGCTTCTCTTTAAGTCTAAGGTGATCTTTGATGGATTGTAAAGGGTCTGCATTCTAACGTGGATAGATCTTCTCTGCATTTGCATCTCAAAATAGCAGCAATTGTTTTCTGGATGATTAGATCCAAACTACCCTACAATTTGATAACCACACCTTGTTCTAGGTCTGGTTGATATCGTATATAAATATAAGACTATACCCCCTTCCAGTGTCAATACCAGGGAAATCGTTCCTCATACCTAAAGCTTTAAGAGTCGTGACCTTCCGTAGGTCGAAATCCAACTGAGGTCATATCAGGTTGATAGGAAATGTATTTTTTTTGGTATAGTCACAGAGATGTGCTACCAGTTGGTTGGTATTCAAGTGTGAGTTAGAACTGTAGCGTGTTGTTTTCCAAGCCTATGGTATATCCCAAGATATTTGTGGTACTTCGGTGATCAAGCCGAGTTTGTATTTAAGGTTGTATCCAGCGTTTTAAAAAGGGAAACCTTTGTGAATACAATGACAAACCACCATTTTTTGTTTTGTTGATGAGAATAGTCTGAATTGATTACTGTCTTGGGTGGTAGCTTGTCCTATCAGGGTTGCTTCATTCCACGGTGGCGGCTGCATTTGTAAACCTATTCACAAGGATGGCTTCCCATAAAAAGACTTTCTGCAATTTCACGACTGCCTGGGTTCCTCGACCCCTTGGCCAATGTTAAAATTCTTTCCCTTATGTCGAGGGTTCCTCACTGGGTAAGGGATCTATCAAATTCGTATGCTAAACAACACAATCACTAGGAAGCTCGCAACGGCTTGGGTGTTTGAAATTCGTTTACTCATTTTCCTTCTTTTCAATGGCTTTCCACTTCATTACTGATAGCCCATAAGATTCAAACAGATTGAAGTAGTTTTGTAGAAGAAATCAAGTTTTGGGTTAAAGTGTAGCACTATTAAGAAGTCAGAGTTTGCTACGGTATGGATCGAAGTTCTATTTAGATTTGGTCGAGTATGTAACTAGTGAATCCGCCTTGCAACTTTGGGGATACTTCCTTTCACTTGTAGATAAACCTTAAAAGGGTGACTGAGAATCATACAGAGCTTAACAATGCCTTAGATTCATAGATCTGGATTGCGCGGCTTTAGTTTTGCTTCTTTAGGTCTGAGGGCAAAAATCTTGGTAGAATCCACAGGTATGATGTAGAATTACAGAATGCATGGGAATTTTGAAGTCTTACTTTACAGTACCTTTTTGCTCTTTCACTTGCTTGTCTTTATGTAGAAAAATATTGAAAAGACGATATGTATGCTGAAGCTTTCCTAGTAATCTCATTAAGGTACCTAAAGAAGATTGTTAAAACCCCTGCTGGAATAATGAATAAGCTTAGCAATACACTATCAGAGGAAGTCTGTCAGACTCATTAGAAAGAAAATGGCAACAGAAATTGTTGCGGACTGTAACCTATTATTTTGGATAAATATTACACTATGTGAGAGTTAGGTGGACGTATCCCATGGATTGGGTGAACCACGTATATTGATCTTGTTTTGTGTGCTCTTGATACTTTGGCAGTTAATGTTTTTGATATTCTTCGCCTATGATACTGTGATTATATTGTTGTAATTTGGCACAAGGCTCTATTGACTAATAACTTGTATGTTTTAAGTATTGATGCTAAAAGACTCATTAGGCTTGATTAATTATCTATTTTAATAAATTCTTGTAATTTTGCATAAAGAACATACTAGGAGAAAAATTGGGACAGCTCGCATGATAATTATTCGCCCTCACTTCTTAAGTCTAAATGTAAGTTTTATGGAGTACACTGAAATACAATGCCCTGCAAGCATTGAGTCTAATGTATTTTGTTGTCCAAGAATAAGTGGTTGGAAAGAAAAGGGTGTTTCCCCTGTAGTGGGATTGATGTTTATTACAGCAACTCGAGTATATCACGGCCTAATAGTCTTACCAGTATTGGTATGATACAATTTCCTATAAATAGTTTTTTATTGAGATTGGACATATTCATGTATGACCTGAATGCTTTTAGGTCACAGGTTCTACTAACCTTGGTAGGTGACATTGGAGGTGAATCCTTCATTGGAAAACTGAAATATGAAGGACCAAACACAAAAAAGGCACTGCCCCGATTTATGAATTTCTCTTAAAGTATACAGGTTATGAATAAAGATGTAAGTTTATCTCGTTGAACAGCACACTAGAGGAAATGCTTTGAAGGTAGAATTAACTTGTGTGGTCTTATCGAAATTCTGTTTTACCTTTGACTAAAATATATTGGTCTTACACTAAAATATTTACTCAGCTCCTATATGGTTGGGTAAAAGATAGTAAAGATGTGTTATGAATGGAAGGTTGTCTCTTTTCTTTCATTAGTTATAAACAGACTCGTGTCTGGAACTGGAATCTTATTAATTAGATAAATTCTTGTTATAATCAATTGCATACATTAAAGAGCAAGAAATATTTTTACCCCATTATTTTCTGCAACTTCACCTAAGGAACTATGGGTCTATCACATATGGTATCAGAGCTAGAGTTGAAACGCTCGGGCCTATTGGGCTCAAACTGCCTCCCCTCACTTCGTTTTAACTAATGATTGAGTTCTTTGCTATATGATAAACGCGGAGAAAGAGGAACCTCTTCTCAGATCACAAATGACAACTATTCTAAAGTTAAACTGGTCGTAGGTTACTTATCTGAAGTCGGCAACAAGCGATTTTATTGTGAAGGACACTAGCAATTGTAGCCCACACTACATGCGGTGTACAGTTAACCAGGTGCACACAAAATTCATTTTTAAAATCTTTTCTATGTAGTATGTCTCTATTTATGAATTGAAATATGCTCATATGTGCTTCCATCGGCATGTATGTTCATACCCCTCCATTGATTGAAGGGAAGCATCCTTCTTTTCCTAATAAATCGAGACCTGCCATTCTATGTTTGTAATTAAGTTATGATACAATTACAACGTTTCACTTTTTGACTGTGCATGGTACAAAATAGACTCCTTGCTCAGGTGATGTGTTAAGTACTTCAGGAATGCCTTTGGCATTGATGGTGCAGCCATTTTCTCTCCCTCGTCCTTCAAAAGAACAGATTAAGGTAATGGATTTTGAAGAAAGTGGCCTTGTTTGATTCTCTCGTTGCAAATGATACATAAATCCTTCTATGAGGCTCATTGATCACGGTAGATGTTTCATCTGTAATTTGTGGGGTAGGTGCATGTTTTAAAATTTTGGTGAGTATTTTTCATCAATTTTATCATTTTACTTCTGGTTTGAGTACTTGCATCTTCTACCTGTACTCACCTGTTGGTTAGAAAAATTTGCAACATTTTTCAATGTCAGTTATGCTAAACCAAGTTGAAGAAATAGTGATAATACATGTTACTTTGTTTCAAAATGCAATTTTATTTATTTTATGCACAATGTGCTATGTAGTCATGAGATGACAATAGTCTAGCTCTTATATTTTCTTTTTGGTTACTCCTTTCACTTCATTAGACATTATTTGTTTTGATTTCCATGGGTAGGGCTTCTGTGGAAGGTGCCAATAGTTACCCCATGTATGTAGTGCAATACGATAATGGAATCCCTTCAAATTAGTCTGTGATTGAAATCCCATGCTGTCTCATGACGGTAATGATCTTATTCTATGGTTGCAATGCAAATCGATTGATTACTTTTGGCCATTCCTAGAAGGAAATATAAATTTGTCTATAGTTTGTAGATGAAATTAATAATAGGTGAAATTCTTTGAACTTTTGAGGAATTAAGGGATTGTAAGACAGCCACATCTTGTGAAAAGGATGTGTAAATATTGTATTTGTGGACATTCTTATGGAATGAATGTGTTTGATAACATAGCATCACTAGTCCTCCGGGGTATTCATGATAGTTATTTCCCACAAAGGCATCTGCTGAGCAGATATAGATTTATATTATTTGATATACAATCTTCTATGCAAATTGGGAGCCATGCTCCTTGGTGAGAAAACATGCATTTCTAAGTTTCTCTCACCTGAATTGTTTCCTATCTTATGTTTTGAGTAGCATTTCCTATCTCATGTTTTTATTAGCTCTTGGACAGAATTTTCATTTTCGGTATCGATCTGGTATTCGAATAGACTAATTGTTGGAATGAATACCTATTTATATCATATGTCTATTTGTAGAGTCTAGTAAGAACCCTAGAATTTATTCTAGTGCTAGATGGAAGGATCTTGTTGGTAGTCCTCCAATTAAATCCATGGAGTATTTCATAGCGTTTTGTTGCTTGGGTCGTATTTAGATTGATATGGATTTGATTATCTAAAGATATTGATATTGAAATTAAGTGAGTTGATGAAGGCTGTATAATGTTACATGCTAACCTGGCAGAATGTGCCCAGAACACTATCGGCCGGAATTGATTGATAGAAAAATGATTACTACCGTAGATGATGAGGTAAAGTATGGGTGTTGTTTTCACTTAATATAATTGACGAATATCAAGTTTTAAAACCAAGGATTAACTGTGGATGAGGTCTACATACTAACCTTGCATGCTTCACCGATATTATGACAATTGCTACGATTGACATGCATTATGGTATATAAATATGCCTACGTATGTAAGTTGTGCTTAAAAAAAGAGTAAGGACTAACTTTCTATATGATTTACAAGGTTACATAACTCATGAATGGCAATTAAAATCAATGCAAATTAAGAAACTATGATAATTGATTATTTTGGGTTATCCGTAATATGATAAACTAACACCCATAGAGTGCTTGCAGGCATGCGAAATTATGGCCATGAGAAAAGGCTAAAGCTCCAGGACTATGATGAGTTAAATCTCATGTGTATAAAGTTGTCACCACGAGGGAGTGGTGATGGAGGTAGTGGTTGAAAGCTACCTTGTTTTCCGCCGGCCAGGGAGGGACCACTATGCATTCTGGGGATGCCTAGATGTAAGACATTTTTCTTAAGACTTGTTATCCACACATTAGAGGACTGTCACATGAGTGGGGGACTCTGTGAAGAGAATAAACTCTAGGCGCTGTGGGGGTGTACAAGAACGGAGTGCCTCAGCTTGGTAAAGAACCCTAAAGAGCACAAAAAGGAGATACCCCTACAGAGGGGTATAGGGTATCATCCTTGTGTTGGGTGGCTTGAGTTGGTACTGGAAGTAATATTAGCACTTGGAGTGTTGGGATGGAGGAACATCCAGAGAAAAGAATAATGATAAAGCACCTTGAATAGCACAAAGGAGATACACGAAGGGTTGGTATCGTCCTTGTGTTGGGTGGCTTGAATTGGTACTTGGAATACTGTTAGCACTTGGTGTGCTGGGATGGAGGACATCCAAAGAAAAGAACAATGTTGGAAAAGGTATGTGCATTACAGGTAAACTTGTAATATGTTCCTTTATTGACACATAGAACTGACAGGTATATTGGGACCACTATGGATTTTGTATAATTGGATTTCTACATTGCTTCAATGTCGATTCTAGTAATCATGTTATTGATGTATTAATTCCATTATGGAAACAATTGGGTATTATGGTACCAATGAGCCCTAGAAAATTGCAGGTTGTTACAAGGAAAAAGAATCCATGACTTTTGCTTAAGTTGAAATGTGATTTGGACATGAATTCCTGAAAAAGACTAAATTGTAGTTATCATGCTGCAAAAGACTTGCTAATTATGTTTCATGATGAATTGACTCTTACCTATGTAAAATTTGGGTAGAACCGATTTTACATTACAGGAAAACTGCAGGTCCTACGAACCTACAAGGATCAGAAAATAAAATCGAAAGAGATCCGAGAAAGGAAAAGCAAGAAGAGATGACTCGAGAGATAATAAAAGTTTTGTCGAAGAACCAAGAAACACCGAGGACGGTGTTATTTTTTTAGGGGGAAGGATGTAATATCCCTTTCATATGCCCGGGAATATTTTGTAATTTCACATGTTATTGTACTCGTCTGGGTGAGGAGCTCAAGGCCAAGGCCCCACCAAGACAACACCTTGTAGCTTCTAAAAGTTAACCACCTAAGTGGAAAAATACTTAGGAGACGTAATGCAACGACACCACTTAACAAAGGGATAACTAAACCCACCATGGATAAAGCTTATCACAACTCAATACGCCCTAGCGGAATACTCAATCCTAGGATAGACAAGCCAAAATAGAGAAGGTTGCAACTTATTTTTTATCAGTACATAAAGTCAAGGGGTTAAATCTTTTGAGAACGAAACCTGAAGAATTAATTACAAAGGGGACTATAGGAACTAGCTCCCCTGAACTTATGAGATATCATCTTAATAGTTAAAAGTGACATAACATCTAGTATTGGAAAATAGATGGAGTTAAGCCTACGTTGGTAGGGAGGGTGAATAAAATATATAGTTGATTATATTTATTAACGACCCTTTATAAATCATAATAATCCCCAAGCTTTAAGGTGAAATACTTAATAAACAAATCCTTCCATAAATACTTCCCAATACCAAGGACATTTTTCAGGCATCTTCGGGAGCATACCTATACCTAAGTTTATTCACCTTTAATTTTCTATTTTGGGGAGCGAGGCAACGACTAGTTGGCTGGACACATGCCTCTAGTTATTACTTGAAAGCAAAATTAATGAAACTGACAATGATAGGGACATGATTTCTGCCTTAATTGTGGGGTTATGCAGCGCACCCTAAGGATAACTATTCTCCCATAGTTAATTTGGAGCTACCTTTTTCTTTTAAAGAAGGGGCGCAGGCTCGAGGGGGAAGGGGGAGCTTTCTGAAGGAGGGTCACCTGAGTCTATAGGACAGCAAATAGTCGAAGCATAAACGGTGAGTGCAGCTTGTTTCTATGGTTTGTTTTTCTATTTAAGTCTAAGGTGATCTTTGATGGATTGTAAGGGGTCTGCGTTCTAACGTGGATAGATATTCTCTGCGTTTGCATCTCAGAATAGCAGCGATTGTTTTCTGGACGATTAGATCCAAACTACCCTAGAATTTGATAATTATTGGAACCCTTTTTTATATCTCCGACCGACACCTTGTGCTAGGTCTGGGTGATATCGTATATAATCATAAGACTATACCCCCTTCCAGTGTCAATACCACGGAGATCGTGCCTCATACCTAAAGCTTTAAGAGTCATGACCTTTTGTAGATCAAAATCCAATTGAGGTCGTATCAGGTTGATAGGAAATGTATTTTTTTTGGTATAGTCACAGAGATGTTCTACCAGTTGGTTGGTATTCGAGTGTGAGGTTGTTTTCCAAGCCTGTGGCATATCCCAAGATATTTGTGGTACTTCATTGATCAAGTCGAGTTTGTATTTAAGGTCATATCTAGCATTTTAAAAAGGGAAACCTTTGTCAATACAATGACCAACCACCATTTTTTTGTTTTGTTGATGAGAATAGTCTGAATTGATTACTGTCTTGGGTGGTAGCTTGTCCTATCAGGGTTGGTTCATTCCATGGTGGCAGCTGCATTTGTAAACCTATTCACAAGGATGGCTTCCCATAAAAAGATTTTCTGCAGTTTCGCGACTCCCTGGGTTCCTCGACCCCTTGGCCACTATTAAAATTATTTCCCTTATGTCGAGGGTTCCTCACTGGGTAAGGGATCTATCAAAGTCGTATGCTGAACAACACAATCACCAAGAAGCTCGCAACGGCTTGGGTGTTTGAAATTCATTTACTCCTTTGCCTTCTTTTCAATGGCTTTCCACTTCATTACTGATAGCCCATAAGATTCAAATAGATTGAAGTAGTTTTGTAGAAGAAATCATGTTTTGGGTTAAAGTGTAGCACTGTTAAGAAGTCGGAGTTTGCTATGGTATGGATCGAAGTTCTACTTAGATTTGGTCGAGTACGTAACTAGTGAATTCGCCTTGCAACTTTGGGGATACTTCCTTTCACTTGTAGATAAACCTTAAAAGGGCGACTGAGAATCATACAGAGCTTAACAATGCCTTAGATTCATAGATCTGGATTGCGCAGCTTTAGTTTTGCTTCTTTAGGTCTAAGGGAAAAAATCTTGGTAGCATCCACAGGTATGATGTAGAATTACAGAATGCATGGGAATTTTGAAGTCTTACTTTACAGTACCTTTTTGCTCTTTCACTTGCTTGTCTTTATGAACCAGAATATTCAAAAGACGATATGTATCCTGAAGCCTTCCTAGTAATCTCATTAAGGTACCTAAAGAATATTGTTAAAATACCTGCTGGAATAATGAATAAGCTTAGTAATACATTATCAGAGGAAGTCTGTCAGACTCATTAGAAAGAAAATGGCAACGGAAATTGTTGCGGACTGTAACCTATTATTTTGGATAAATATTACACGACACGAGAGTTAGGTGGACATAGCCCATGGATTGGGTGAACCACATATATTGATCTTGTTTTGTGTGTTCTTGATGCTTTGGCAGTTAATGTTTTTGATATTCTTCGCCTATGATACTGTGATTATGTTGTTATAATTTGGCACAAGGCTCTATTGACTAATAACTTGTATGTTTTAAGTATTGATGCTAAAAGACTCATCAGGCTTGATTAATTATCTGTTTTAATAAATTCTTGTAATTTTGCATAAAGAACATGCTAGGAGAAAAATTGGGACAGCTCGCATGATAATTATTCTCCCTCACATCTTAAGTCTGAATGTAAGTTTTATGGAGTACACTGAAATACAATGCCCTGCAAGCATTGAGTCTAATGTATTTTGTTGTCCAAGAATAAGTGGTTGGAAAGAAAAGGGTTTTTCCCCTATAGTGGGATTGATGTTTATTACAGTAACTCGAGTATATCACGGCCTAATAGTCTTACCAGTATTGGTATGTTACAATTGCCTATAAATATTTTTTTATTGAGATTGGACATATTCATGTATGACTTGAATGCTTTTAGGTCACAGGTTCTACTAACCTTGGTAGGTGACATTGGAGGTGAATCCTTCATTGGAAAACTGAAATATGAAGGACCGAACACAAAAACGACACTGCCCCGATTTATGAATTTCTCTTAAAGTATACAGGTTATGAATAAAGATGTAAGTTTATCTCGTTGAACAGCACACTAGAGGAAATGCTTTGAAGGTAGAATTAACTTGTGTGGTCTTATCAAAAGTCTGTTTTGCCTTCGACTAAAATATATTGGTCTTACACTAAAATATTTACCCGACTCCTATATGGTTGGGTAAAATATAGTAAAGATGTGTTATGAATGGAAGGTTGTCTCTTTTCTTTCATTAGTTATAAACAGACTCGTGTCTGGAACTCAAATCTTATTAATTAGATAAATTCTTGTTATAATCAATTGCATACATTAAAGAGCAAGAAATATTTTTACCCCATTATTTTCTGCAACTTCACCTAAGGAACTATGGGTCTGTCACATTCATGGTTTGCATAAATCTGCGGGGTTCCAGCTATGTCCTCTATGGTTGGTTCTTCTTGTAATTTGTGCAAGACCCCATTGGTCTTGTTCTTACAATCTGGGGCATAATGAGGCATCTTTCATTTCGAGCACTTGATCGGTATGAGGAGAATTCGCTCCCCCAGCTGCTACTAGCTTATTAGGATTTGGAGTTGGTATCTATGGTTTCATACCTTATTTGTTGAATTTCTTGTTTGCTGGAAAAATGTTGTGATGTTTCTTGTACAGGGGTGGGTTAAACCCTGGTTTGTGGTTGTCAGAGAAGTTCTTATACCTGTCTATGTTTCTGTTCATGTTCTCTTGCCTTAGTTGTCCATGCTCATAGCATAACCTAGCTTTGTGCAATGTGGTGTCCAAGGTTTTAGACATGTTGAACTCAATTCTTTCCCGAAAGTTGGGAGGAAGACATCCTAAAAATTGCTGGATTTTTACCTTTTAATCCTTGATGTATGGTACATAATGTAAAAAATCTAGAAATTTGTTAATAAAAGCATCCATAGTCATGGATCCTATATGTAGCTCCTAAAACCCTTTCACTTTTCTGTCGAAGAACCTTTCCGACATATATTTTTCTTGAAAGATTTTTCAGAAGTTACTCTAGTGTATTTATCTTAGCTCATCTTTCTTGGTGTGTTTCAAATCTCTTCACCATCTTGTTTCTTTTCCATTTAAATTATAGATGGCAAGTTGAGCCTTCATACCGCTTGAGTAGTTATGAACTCAGAAATATTTTATCATGCCCAACAACCATTCTTCAACTTTATCCCCTGTGTTTACTTCAC
Organism: Pseudotsuga menziesii; assembly: GCA_001517045.1. NCBI lineage: Eukaryota > Viridiplantae > Streptophyta > Pinopsida > Pinales > Pinaceae > Pseudotsuga > Pseudotsuga menziesii. Next base: position 130,110 of record LPNX010237549.1, on the reverse strand, counting down.
CTTCATAAGTCAGGGTTCTTATTTTTCTAAACTCCCCCTAAGTATTGTCATTGCTTCTTTGTTTCTTTCTACATGGAGAAATAGAGTTATCACTGGAAGGACTGTGATGATCTCCTTTCGAAGCTTCAGGGGTACATTCCTCTTTTTCTTACACTCTTGGGCTGCTGGCACATTTATGGTAAGGTTCTCTTTTTGAACTGTTTTTGGAATGAGTGGGTTTCCCCTACGCGCTTCCTTGCATCATATTTCTCAATAATGATTCATTAATGTATTGTTGTTCCTTTCTCTCATCCAGACTATCTTCTCTGAAACTTTCCAATTATGCTTGAAGATTGTGTATGGTATTCAAAATATTTGAATTCATTTCTGCCACGAGTTCTACTTCCTAGGTGGGGGTGTTCATCTTTCCTTGTCGGTTGTCATCTTCTTCAGTGTTCATGATCTAAATTGTTCTGTAAAAATTCCTGTATTTGCAAAAATTTTACAAACAAGAAAATTTATGTTAGTTAACAATATTTAAAAACATAATTTATTTTCTTTACAACGAATGTTTGGTATGCACATTGGTCTCTTAGTGTTGAAACTGGGCTCTAATACCACTTGTAATGTCCCCAAAAATTGAAAAAAAAAATTATTAGGCTAGTTAAAACTACCTATTCTGTACATTATTGAACTTGCGAAATGTGTCGTACTCTATTGTACTACTGATTTTTGTAAGGTGTTCTTACGTCCTACTTCCTTACTTTCAGTTATGATTATCACTATGTTTACTTATAATGTCGTAATGTTGATTAGTATGCTATTATTATGGTTACGCATTGTTGTGTATGTTAGATACTTTGATTTTGTACTACATTGTTATTTTTCATGTGCTTACTATTGTATACATGGTTCTAACTTAACTTTTTTTTTGAAACCAAAGTGGGTGGAAGGGCTGGACTAGTTCTCCCATGTAACTTCCTAAGAGGTAAAAGTTTCTACTTGTCTAGCAGGCTTACTTAGTTCTGTTGAACTAATGCACTCTTATCCTCTTTACAAGTAGGGTAGTTAGCTACGGAAAACTTGTTATGGAGTGTTGAACGTTTGATCGCTCATACTTGTACATGCAACTAGTGACATCTATTGGTTGTTATTATTGTTCTCTATAGACTTGTGTTAGTGGCAAGGTCAATACCACACCTATTATTGTATGACACAAACTTGGTAGTCTAATGGCACTTATTGTTCATTGTGTAATTGATATCAACTGTTAATACCCTAGCATTTTTGTAATATATGTTTAATTTTTGAAAAGCAATAACATATGCTTTCAATTTATGTTTTTACGGGTTCATAAATCTTTTGTTAAAAACAAAACTTGTCTTTATGCTTAACAACATACCACGGCATATTGCATATGCCATTGTCTTCGGCTTAGAGCCTAAAGAGTTCGATGAGCATAGTCCTAAGGTGTAAAACCTATCGTATGTGATGTAAGTGATTAATTAAGACTTGTATTAAACTTGGGGGTGGTGAGTTTAAACCATTGCACATGGGTTTTATAAGTTTGCATGAAATGGAGGCATTCGATATTGTAGCGCATAAGAACTATAGAGAAGTGGGTTTGCGGGTCGTTAATGGACACCAGGTTAGCGCCTTTAATGCATGTTGGAAAGTGTGGAACCACAACATATAGCTTGGCTCCACGACAAGGCTTGGTCATTTGCAGTTTTGTTTCTTTCCCTTTACCTCTGCGCAGTATGGAGAATGTGACCTCCAGGATAATGACAGGTATGGTATCATTTTAGTTTCACAGTATGTTGTTGGTTTGTAGCTTAAATCATGAATTCATACTTCTCATTATCGTTATCATGCTGTGGTTGCAGGTTACAGGTATGGTGAGGAGGGGCATGGTTCTTAGTTTGAAAACAAGCCATGGGCAAAGCCATACCTTATGGTAAGCCTGTTAACAAGTCTTCACTTGTCACCTCTTGGCTTTCTGTTTGAGACTGAGTTTTAACTCGTCACTGGTTGGGGTTTTCTTGAGTCTGGTTCCAATATATGTGTTTGAGTTTGGGGTTGACTTTGTCTAGAATAACTCTACGTTTTTTGGGCAGTGACAGACTTGGGGTTTGTTGTGGGGTTTTGATGGCCTTTGGGCTTGAGCTTGTAATGTAATGGAATGTATTATAAAAAGGTGATTTTAGCAGCAGAGGGAACCTTGGTACCCTTGCTAGAATTCGTTTCTATTTTATACTTTGTATTTTGATTTATGTTATGTGAACAGGAACCACCATTGCTTACAATGGTGCAATGGCCAAAGGAAACAACTATGTAAACTTGATTATGGATTTATAAGACTGTTTATAAATGTATGTTGCATTGATGTCATTAAATTCCTGCGTTTTGATTTCATGGTTAATATACCTATGTTTTATATTGCATTCGCCTTCATTGGTTATATTAGTTAAGTGGATGATTAAACAGTCAACGCTGATGGATTTTTTGGCCACATTGTGAATGGCGTTGGAACTCACCATCGTAGCTGCAATAGCATAGATGGGTGCATACCTAGTGTTTTATTATTTAATGTGTATTTAAAAACAAATGAAAAGAAGACCATGGGTGTAAACCCTGCATGGAAAAACTTTGTTGTAGGTTGTTTCATTGACAGGGTTAAGCATTGAAATAGTTATTTTAGTTTGTTGTTGATTATTTATGGGGCCAAGGACATGGATTACAACGTATGTGAAGTGTAAGGGTCTTGTGACCTCTATGCAAAGAATTAGTTTAATATTTACAACCCGCATACAAAACTGTGTATAGCGTGGATTTATAAAATGTAAAAAGACTCTACAAGATTCAATCTTGGGTCGTTATTTATTATAATGGGGTTTTATAAATTGATTACTGTGTATTGAATGCTCTTGGGGTTTTTAATATAATGGCGTTTTGTTTTATACTATGAGAATTGGCATTTGAAATGTCCACGGTATTCGATCATGGGATTTCTTATTTAAGTATATTGTTTGTAAATTAACATTGTAACGATATTGTGGTTATTATTACATGGTTGCTGTTGGTATTATTATGACATGCGATTTTTGTTTATGTGGATTTTAATATTATAGGCTTGGAATTGTTATTTAAGCCATGACTTCGTAATGTTAATAAAGTTATTATTGTTTATACTTCGTAGAAGTAAGTAGTATAGATAGTATAAATTGTGGACCATTTGTAGGGTCTTGATTACTTGGTTTGTTAATTGGTTTATGATAATGTTTATTTATACAAGCCTAGAAAAGGTCTTT
>LPNX010237549.1:112618-126693 GCA_001517045.1 Pseudotsuga menziesii | reverse complement strand
TATATATATATATATATATATATGTATACTAGTTAGTTTCTTGTTATTATAATTTGTTAACAGTAATTAAGTCTAGGTTTTAATTTAAGCTTAGGTATGAACTAGTATTTTATTTAAACATGGCTCTATTGACAATATGAAATCTATTAGTAGAGTAAAAAGGGAAATAAAAAGCTAGGTATTTTAATTTGATATAATTATTAGTTTGTAAGAAAACAATATTAAAACAGTAAAAGACAATACAGAAGTAAAACCTTAAAAAAAATACCAAACCCTTGATAATCTTGAAACAAGATTTAAATTACATCCTAGGGTTATAGTTAAAAATGTAAACCCTAAAAGAATTAGACAGAAACCAAAGCACACAGGGTTAGAAAATATAGTGTAAACATTTTCCTAGTCTAGCCAGCACTTATTCTAGAAAATGAAATAAGAAGTCCAGCACCTCATGCCTATAAATTAAAACTCCTTTAATGGATGAAACCTGCACACTCAAATAAACAGCATTAACAATTCATAGGCATATCTGACCTCTGTATTAGATGATTGAATCACTTGGGAACTACCACGTTCCACCCAACAATGACCCAAAAGCCTTCCTGGTTTCATTCTGGATCCCCCCCGAGCTGGTTCCAACATGCAAGTAGCTTAGAGCTCCTAAGCTGAGGTTTTCCTAACTAGTATATCAGGTCTGGATCAGTTCTCCTTTTTCTTCTTAGGGAAATGTTCTACAAGAACTCTCTTTGGCTTGGGACTTTATAGACAAAATTTTCGGTGAAAGGGGTAGTTAAATCAAGAATCCTTGATTTCATGATTTAGCCCTTTTTTTATTTAATTTGGGCATTTTTAATAGTTTAACTTAGGAACTTTTAACTAGTTCCTCTTTAGACCTTTGTAGGTATTATGCTATTTATTTTTTCTCTTAGTAATAATAATAATAAATGGAGCTTCTCCTTCTTCTTTTTATTATTAATATTATTACTATCTTTACTCTTTATACATAACATGTATAAAATATATAGTAATATAACATTTTTTAACATGTGTCTTTGGGTATCATATACTATGATCCCTATACTTATGACACTTTCTTCATTAAGGTCATTAGGTAGATAGTTAGGTCTACTAGGATAGGAAACTCTAACATCCTTGCATGTTGGATTCCCTCGTATAACATGGTGGTTCTTCAGTACTTGATGGGAATACAGAAATTCAAAATTTAATTTAATCACTTATAAATAATTCTGATGAGATCAATATTTTTCTCGAGTCGTTTTCACTCAGGAATCATCAATTCTTTTCAGTAACTCCTAGCGCTTACCAGAGCCCATACTCAACGCTAAAAACATGGAGTTACAAACTTAGTGCAATTCCTGAGCTCTTCGCTGAATGCTAATGCTACGATGTACTTGTACGATGCACCTAGGGATACAATGGCCAAGGATCCGATGTTCCAGAGCTTATGGTCAACATCAACATAGAAGGCTCCAGGGCTTATTCCCAACACTTCCAACTTATCTTTTCATGTGTTCCAGAGATTTATGCTCAACATAATTATAAATAATCATGTGCTCTATAGCTTCTCGCTCAACACAACATTAAGTACTCATGTGCTCCAGAGCTCATCGCTAAACACAAAACATCTCATCAATCATGTTCTTCCGGGTCCATGCCCAACACAAAAAAGTATATATATATCATCAACCATTGGATTACACCCAATATATAAAACAAATCATCATGTTCATATGCAGTGGGGTCTTTGGCCCAATATATCAAAATAAAACATCAAGATAACATCATAATCAATAGGCTCATGCCTATAAGTGTTAGGTTCAAAATTCGAGATATTACAGGCTCCTTGCAATAAAGAATCATTCATTCAAGAATATTAGTGATTCAAACTTCCTGAACATAAATATTGCTATAATATGAAATCCTCTCTTGGAATCTGGGTCAGTTGGAACTATTTTCTTGGAAGATGAAGTTTTTTTTTCTGGGTCTTCCCCTCTAGGCATTGGCATGCATGGATGGTGCCTTTATTTCACTTCGGACGACCCAATAAAAACAAGGTTAGCTTTCAGTTCACAAAACGACACTTTACTCTCAAAAGAATTGAAATGAAACTGGATAGCCACTTAAAATAAAAATAATTGACATGAAACTAGACAAACACTTAAAACTAGCTTTTGATTTGAAACACAGATAATGCAATAACTAGCTTTTGATTTGAAACATGGATAATAAACAATTGCTTGATAATAAAGACTTTATAACATATTTTTTAAACTTTTATATGATACCAGAAACAAATGCAGACAGGAATAATTAGTCCAGGTGAGAAGTAAGGTAGGAAAATACAAGGAACATGACCAGAGAAAACTAAAATTCCAAGTATATATAAACTGAATGAGAATCAAGTCTACAATTGTGAACCAATACCTTTGATAGAGGACGATGCTTAAAATTATGCGACAAGAACTTTGAAATATAGTACGCATCAACACTAAAAGAGGCTACAAGAATTGCTTCCATCAGAAAAATCGGGAGCACTGAGGGAACCTTGCTACACCAGCATAGATCTAGATCCTAGGCTCTATCAAACACTGAGAGGGATCAAGGGATCAAATATTTGGAGGTGTAAACCTCTTCTTAAGCATTGCACTCAACTATCAGCTTATGGCCAACATATAATATTTTTTATTTTGTTAGGAAAGAGCATTACAACCTCTCCCCCATACATTGTTTTAAAAGCATGTGCAAGGCCCTCCTAAAACCATGGTTTGCTTAGGAGGCCTTGAACATGGTCTTAAAACCATTTGCGACGGCCTTCTAAACTATGTACAATAAAACCATGGGTTGTTTAGGAGGCCTTGCACATGGTTTTAAAACCATTTGCAAGGCCCTCCTAAACCATGTACAATAAAACCATGGGTTGTTTAGGAGGCATTGCACATGGTTTTAAAACCATATGCACTACCAACAATTTTTTTGTGGATATTTAGTAGGAACAATACAAGTTCTCCCCCATATTTTGTTGTTTTTTGACACACTTTTTTTTGGCCGATAATTAATTTTTGTTTTGTTTTGTTAGGTAGCAACATTACAACATCTCCCCCATATTAGGTTGTTTTGTGGCGGACATTTATTTTGGAGGATAATTAAAAATTATATTTTTTATGGCCGACATTTACAAGAGGAACGTTACATGACTAACGTTACATAACGTTACAAGATCTCCCCCATATTGGGCTATAGAGCGCCTCTCGACGCAATAACACCCTACAATGATTTCACCAATGACCACCATGAGAATTATTACTACTAGCATCCCTTTAATTAGCTATGTACCAGCATAGATCCAAATCCTAGGCTCTATCAAGCGCCGAGAGGGATCAAATTTCTCGAGGTGCAAACCTCTGCTTAGGTATTGCACTCAATGAGCTATCAACTTTGGTGTGTCCTATAAATAGCCATTGATTTGATTCAAACCAAAAGACACATCTTTTTATTTAAGGTCCACATATAATATTTTTATTATTAAAATTTACTATTATTTATGGCCGACATATATATTTTTTATTATTTTTTATTTTGTTAGGAACGAACATTACAACATCTCCCCATACTTGGTTTTAAAACCATATGCAAGGCCCTCCTAAAACCATGTGTTGTTTAGGAGGCCTTACGCATGGTTTTAAAACCATTTGCAAGGCCCTCCTAAACCATGTACAATAAAACCATTGGTTGTTTAGAAGGCCTTGCATATGGATAATTAAATCTTTTCTTTTTTTATTGTTTTGTTACGTAGGAACATTACAACATCTTCCCTATATTAGGTTGTTTTTCTGGCAAACATTTATTTTGGCAGATAATTAAAATTGATTTTTGTTTTTGTTAGTAACAAAGGTTATAAGATCTCTGTCATATTAGAATTTTTTTTGTGAACATTTATTTTGGCCGACAATTAAATTTTTTATTTTTTATTATTTTGATAGTCTTGTAACATTACTTGTTAGTCTTGTAACATTTATTTTCACACTTACTTGTGTTGCACTCTCTTAGTGCACTTATGGACTTAGTTGTTATAGGGGTGCCCCTACGTTGATAACCTTCTTTTGATTTGATTAATATGATATTGTGCATCTTGTAGTATAATATGTATTGTGTTTGACAATTTGCACATGTTTTTTTCCAAAAAGTATATTTTATGGATCCTAAAATAAAAAGCCATAGTTGAAAAAATGCCAAATGTGAACCCTTGAAACCTTAGAAAAACCCTTCAATATTTACAATCTTTGTCGAAATTTTTCATGAACACCAAAAAATTTAAAAGTTGACAAAGAGGATTAAAAGCACTTAATCTGCAACTACTTCAACTATTTCAAGCTCATGTGCATGCCCTAAGTGTGCACTGTTCGAGAATAGTAACGGGAGCATTAGTGCATAAGATGTCTTAGATGGCTTTGAGCAATATCTAATCTAGAAATTAGAGAGATGCAAAAGGGGCATATGAACTGTTCCTACATCCTCTGTCATGTATTTACATGTTCTTGGTCAAACTATTTCTATTGGACTATTGTGAGCAATCATGTCAGCTCAATTGTTGTTAATACACGTTTGACGTGAGTATTTCTCAACATTTAAGGATTTTCTTTTTTTCTCATTACCTTCATTATTTTCAAGTATTTTTCATTGGTCACTTCTCTCGCTGACCGGACACTTGTGAGAAACTAGTTCATGACTGGAAATGGAAAACAGGCACTAGAAACAGTGTTGCTGGTGTTCTATTTCAGATGGGTTTCTTCCAGAAATAACCTCCTCAGGTACCATCTCCATCCAACCTTGAGTTAAGATGGCTCTGATGACATATTGAAAACTAGACAGGCTAGGATCCAAACCTGGGACCTTTCCCTGACCAATGAGCTGCTCTAGCTGCTCTACCGTTCAGCTACATGCCTTTTTAATGTTGGGAATCCTTAAACTCAACATTTTTAACCATAAAATCAGTCGCAAAGGAATATAATAGATCAAAGATAAGTTACAATGGTCGGATAGAGCACGCGCAGGAGATCACAGGGTGGCTGCGTGTGCCTAGCTCTAGCACTTGGCAGGATGGCTGTGTGAGGCTGCTGAAGCAGAAAAATGATGGAGATGCTGGGGATGGTTGCGTCAACATGGAGCAGGTGGAGATGGCTGCCTAAGCCGGGATCTGGTGGAGATGGCCATGGATGGAGAATGAGCCAGATGGAGCACGCGCAGAAGGGGACAACAATAGCAGAGATAAGGTGAGTGAGGCTGGGCTGGATGGACCATGCGCTCGGAGGAGGAGATCGCAATGCCACTGGCGCCAGATTTAGAATTTAGATTTAGTTGGTGTTTATATAGTTGTTTTCATTTTTTATTTTTATTTTTTATTTATAGTCGACATAACGTTACCATAATGTTACTTAACGTTAGAATATCTCTCCCATACTGGACTGTAGAGTGCCTCTCGAGGAAAAGAGTAGATTGTAAGAAAACACCATTAAAAGTATGAGTCTTATTCAAAAGATGTAATTTCTTGACTCTGATAGACCTAGTTTCTCTAGCTAGTCAGCCATTATAGAATAGAAACATCTAGTACTTCGACATTGTTTTGCATTCTAAGGTATGCCAAAATGCAACAAACTCTTGGAAATCTTCCTTGCAAAAGTAGATCACAAGAAAGAAGTACCAACAAATAGAGAATGGACTTTCAAATTAAAACTTCCAAGCTCCCAGAGAATCCATACCTTACAATTGAACCCTCAACTTTGAGAGCTAAAAATTAAACTAATGGTCGTAGAATAATTTTTGGCTCCTTGTAATAAAGAATCACTCATTCAGGAATATTAGCGATTCGATCATCTTGAACATAAATATTTGTATAATATTTGTATATTTTTATTACATTCTTCTTAGAAGATAATAGGCATCTAGTAAGAAATGCACTGTTGCAAAGAAATACAAAAGGAAAAAACCAAATTTAGCGATTGACACATCGGGTTAAGGAGGATAACACAAAATTCTTGGAAGGACAAAAAATAAAATCCCAAATTCAAAGATTGAAACTGTATCTGTGTTAATGAAAATAGCTTAAAGTGCTCATATTTTCTCATACTCCTGTATTTTAAAGTCTTATGTTTCAGAACAGTTGACCAAAACAAATCTTAATGCAGGCTTCACTTATGATTTATTGTAAAAGAATTAAATGTTACTTGCATAAACACTGGGAGAAATTCACATTAAAAAAATGATAACAACATAAATGAAGACATGAAGCTTGAAGAAGTTTTGAGAAATTCAAGGCCAATAAACGCAACAAGATCCTATTCTTAGAAAATCTCAATGTCTACAAATCCCTAGCTTTTTTCAAACTAATATAAAACCCCGTATCCTTAACAAGGAAAAAATGAAAATATGTACGAAAAGGAAGAAATCATTTAAGAAGTCCAAAACGTTGGAAATACCAAAGAAAAGGAGAGAGATTCTAGTCTGTATCTGGTGTGAAATTAGCGAAAAACATATAATGAGAATATCGAAATGGCTTGTCTTATGGAGAAAAAGGGAAAGAATATGAATGGTAATGCCTTTAAGCTTTAAAATAATATAGAATATCTCTTTAAAGCTTGGTTCAGTACATGTTTCTTTTATTTTAATTAATTTCCTATGTAACATTACACGAATTGAGTTGCTTATGAAAACTTTGCCACGTAAAAAAAATTAATTCATCATGTGAAGATAAGACACCATCTAGTAGGGCATGAGCCATTGATGTTAGGATTTTATGAAATCATGGTGACATTATAATGGGAAAGAACATGACAGTATTTTTCAGGGATACTTTACGTGTCCTTGATGCGCCATGATACAAGTTTAAAAATAAAAAATGTCTGTATACCATGACATCAGCATATTTGAGGTCGCTTAGTAAATGATCGTAACAAAAGGATTATAACATTAAAGTTGGAGTTTTTGAAGGCATGTCCTCTCATTAAAAAGGATTGAGTAGCTGAAATATTTATGCTCATGTATTTACCAGCTCATTCAATATAAAGAAAGCACGTGACCAGATTCATTCACAAACGATCAAAAGATCTTTAACAAATTCTTCCACGAATCTTGTGAGATTGTTGGATTTGTTTGTTGAACTAATGTAATTGTCACAGTAATCCAACTTTGATTTAATATAAGTTTGTCTTTTTTTGTCATTTGCATGCATGGTTATATGTGTACTCGTGTGTGCATTGAGACACATGGTGGTATTTTGTTTATTAAAACGAACTCGATCTGGCACAAGTTTGTGGGCGTTGCTCTGTCGAACTACATGGACAATATCATGTGGAAAACTCAGAGCATGAGCGAGATTCATAGCTGATCCCACTTCCAGTGGCTTCCATGGAAGAGACATGTGCATCAATCCGAAGAGAAAAAGGCACTATCTACCTGGACAATATCATCTTCTATCACATTGTCAGAGAGCGTTGAACCTACAATAAAAATTAACTTTGTGGTTAGGAGTTTTGTTTTGAATGATTGGAGGATATGATGGCCAAAACCATTAATATTTAACAGTGTGTTGATTTTGGTAACTAAGAGCAAAAGATAAGAAAGCCTAGGATATAAGTAAGAAAAACCGTAAGAATAGGTAGCTGCCCCATTTATACAGAAGGTGATTCCTCGTCGATAGTTTCCCTAAATTATCTTTTCAATTAACCTAGTTTGAACTCAATTGCAAGTTAGAGCTAAGCGCTAAAATACGGTAAGAACATGTCAGTTTTGCAAGGATTTCCATCAATTTGCGCTACTAGAATAAGCTACTATGGCATTGTATCTAGCGTCATTGTATAGTTAATGTATAGCTTATTTTCTGCACCCTTGTTGGCATCAAATGAAGTAGTATTTTGTGAAAAAGTTCCTTGTTATATTTTTCAACAAAAAACTACTTTCGAAGCCATAAACATAATGGGTATATTTAGTTTGTAAGATTTTCTCTATTGCTATGGAATAATTACTGACTCTCAAATGACCGTGTGTTTTGTACAAATGAAACTTGTATTTAAAATTTGTATATTATACATGAAATTGATCTTCAACGTTTTCTTATCTGAAACTGTTGAAAATAACAGTATCAGACACTCATGGATACCAATTTGGACAATTTGGTCCATGACATTGGAGGAAGGGGGCTCTTAGAACATATCTGAGACTTGCTCGATTTGTTGCATCAGCGATATGTGATGCCCCTTGAAATTAAATTAACGAACCCATTGTCAGACTCTAATGGCTAATCCTGGACCAAACAAGAAGATATAAAAGAACAAGATTTTTCTAGGAAAATAGGGATTGTGTTAACCAGATCAGAGCCGTTGTTAATCAAAACTCCTGCTCCTGCAGAATCATAATTAACCCCCTACAACATGTTTTGGCATACTCCTCCCAATCCAAGATACGTAGGAATAAATGGCAGCCCCATGAGAAGCGTTGTGGCATTCAAAACAAATCAGCCATTCATCCCAAACCTGCCGTGAGAATAACGAATTTTCAAGATTCAAGCAAGAAACACAAACCTGCCGTGAGAATAATGAATTTTCAAGATTCAAGCAAGAAACACAAACCTGCCATGAGATACTTGAAAGAAATCACAAATTACTGAACGCTTTAAATTGTTCATGTTCTGTAGCAATAACTTGGAGGCTCCAACTCCAAGTGGAGTGTTGCATGCATCTATATTACCTTCAACGGGTTAGATTGAGCAGGTGCAAGTTCGTCAAGGAGTGCAGGTTGGGTTAGATCGAGCAGAGGTGCATGTTTGTCAAGGAGTGCAGGCAAGGTTGGTTAGGGGGTTGTCAGGGTTGTCAAAGTCAGAGTGTGCAGGCTTGTCAAGGATTGTGTAAGAGTTAGGAAATGAATAAGCAATCACCAAAATAAGAAATTGGGTTGTTAAAACTTAGGACAACTACTCAATTTAGTCAAAAAAACAAGAAAAAACAAAAAACTATATACTAAAAAATCATGCATGATGTTTTACATAATTCCCTTTGCTCGGAATAATAATGAGGTTCATACTTCATTGAATAACTGAAAAAAATGAAGTTCATATTCCACTTGGCAAATTCTTCAAAACATGGATTAATATACATAGCTCAATATTATAATCATAAACATGGCATAATTTTTTTATTTTGTTGCTATGCTTTGACTACAAGTTGGGCCACATTTAAAGTTTGAAAGTCATGTGCTCAACCAACTCTAACTACTCTAATAACTGTGAAAAATCATTGTTATTTCTAAACAATGACTTTCTATATATATATATATATATATATACACTACATTGATTCACTTCCGGTAGACTTTTAGAGAAGGCAAGAATATAGCCGTGTCCACTTTGTAACAATGGAAATATAGTTTAAGATGTGTTACTATGAAATGACTTTGATGTGGATCACTAAAAGAAAGTAGATTCTACCTACTAACATAGACTTCACTTAACAAACTAGATTCTATCCAATTACGCTTCACCCTATCATGAGCCTATCCAATAATCTTTCTGTAAAAGATTTGAAAATTGGCCCAGAGACTACATTTTTCGTTGAAAAGATTCTCGGTAATAAAATATGACAACTATATTTCAACTAAACATGGTAGATACATAGTACCAAACATGTTATCCCCGNATTGGCCCAGAGACTACATTTTTCGTTGAAAAGATTCTCGGTAATAAAATATGACAACTATATTTCAACTAAACATGGTAGATACATAGTACCAAACATGTTACCCCCGCCACGCTTCCTTCGTAGGTCAAGGGCGCCTTCACTCGACCTCGGAGAACTGTAGTTTGCGCGTTTTTTGCCCCTCGTAATGACATTGATTACACTGCAAATCTTGATTAGCAGGCCGCTCTTACAGTTTAGAGGGTTACAGCGTTAGTATTTCGGTGGATTCATTATTTAAGATCGATATGAGAGTATACATGAATCCTCCTCGTAGGGAGGGTTTTTTCCTTGACCGAGAGCAGCATGTGAGCAATTCGAAACCGAAGAAGATCGAAATGTTGTATCACAGGGGTTTCGTTCAAGCCGATTCAGAGGTTTCTCGCAAGAAATTTGCGTTAAGGAGACAGTGGGTGGAATCCATAGAAATTAGTATCTCTCATTTATTCCCTTTCTCTTCCTGTGCTCTCTGAAAAAAACTTATGGAGCATTTTACAGATCCATAGGCAATAAACAATAGACATGTAGATAGCAGGCATGCAGCGAAGCCCAGGCATTCTACGTCACTTTATTGCCGAAGCTCTGTAGACCGACGAGCGATAGCCAAAACCGAGCCGACTAAACTTGAGCTCAGTCAATATTCAAATTTCAAATTTTCACTTTTACCTTTCACGCCGACCACTTTTTTTTTTCACCAGTCGGGTGAAACTTGTCTATGTCTGACTAGACAAGTTTACAAATTTTAGTCGGTACTTCACTCGACCAAAATTACTCCGACTTACTTATCCGACCGATTTTTACCTCGACCACTTTTACTCCGACCAAGTCGGACCTTCGGCTAAGTCGGCTGCTTTAGTCGGCTGACTCACCGACCACTTAAGTCGGTTCTTCTTCGACCACTCTAGTCGGCTCACTCTGGTCAAAATCTGCAGAATATGTTTCTTAGTCTAAAGACTTAAGAAATTACAAATGCTTTTCACCTGTGAGTAAAATGAAGTAAAATAGACACATTTACAAATCCAAAGAACTTATGAGAAACATATGCCCAAATATATAGGGCGACTTGGGTCGACCAATGTGCCATAAAACCTGCAACTTTCATGCGGTGAGATTTTTATGGGTTCTTGTTCTTTTACTTATCAGTAACTGTAAAAGACATTTATAGTAGTAAATCTGGAAATATGTGCGGCCAAACAAACATGCATTCAACCACAAACTATTTCATATATTAACTATGCAGAAATACAAAGTATTACAAACTTGTCGGTTACAAACTGGTCGGTCCAGACTCGTCAGTCTACAGAGCTTCAGCTCTTCGACTAAATCGCATGCACAGAAGCTTGAGCTTCGACTTCTCTTTCTCACCCTAAGTTCCTCTAGTGTCTATCTTCTATGTTCGTGTGTTCTTTGATTTACAAAATGCTTCTTCTATTTATAGGCAATTTGAAAATTGCTACAGCATGGGCCGACTGACTTGCCATTAAAGACTGTAATTACTATCTATCTAATAACTTAGCTTCAGAAATAAATTCGACTGGACTATGTTGCCTACTTGTAGACTTTTCCTCCTTGTCCGACTGGCAGACAAGATCTCAACTTGTACGGCCTCTGACAAAGTCGGCTGAAAGTTACGTACTGATCTGCGAGTAATTACATTTCTCCAACACTCCCCCTTAATTATAAGAAGATGGGGTTTTTAAAACAAAAATTACAAAATGTCTCAGAGCTTAGACATGCTCTGTTTATGACAAAGTTCACTGTGGAGAACTTGTCATTCCAAGATAACTACGTAGATACTGGAATGTGTCCTTTGCCAATGGCTTTGTGAAGATGTCGGCCAGTTGGTCTTCAGACTTGCAAAATTCCAAACAAATTTCCTTGTCGTTCACCAACTCTTATAAAATGAAACCTTATGTCAATGTGCTTGGTTCTCTTGTGAAACACATGATTCTTTGATAATGCTATGGCTGAATTGTTATCACAGAAGATTGTTGTGGGTTCTTGATGGTTCTGTGACAAGTCTTTTAAGACTCTCCTCATCTAGACAGCTTGACATGCAGCGCTTGTTGCTGCAACATACTCTGCTTCAGCTGAAGATAGAGTTACTATGGGCTGTTTCTTTGAAGCCCATGAAACAACACCTGTACCAAAATGAAATGTGTATCCAGATGTGTTTTTCCTGTCATCTATGCTGCCTCCATTGTCACTGTTAGTGTAACCAATGAGTTTAAAATTTTCTGAGATTGAATACATAATACCAAGGTCTTTTGTGCCACTTACATATCTCAGAATTATTTTACCTGCTTGCCAATGTGAGTCTTTTGGTGACTCCATGAACCTTGAGATCAGACTTACACCATACATAATGTCTCGTCTTGTTGTTGTCAAATACATAAGGCTGCCAACAAGCCTTTTGAACAGCGTAGGATCTACAGTGGATCCTTCATCATCCTTGCTCAATTTTAGACCTGTTATTACTGGTGTTGGGGCTGTCTTGCAGTTAGACATGTTAAACCTTTTTAAAACTTCACTTGCATACTTAGACTGTGATATAAAGATACCACTTTTGGACTGTTAAACTTCAATGCCCAGAAAAAACTTCATAAGCCCCAGATCAGTCATTTCAAATTCACTTTCCATGACTGTTTTAAAATCTGCTATGCCATAATCACCAGTAAATTTTAAATCATCTACATGTAGGTAGACAATTAACATCTTACCTTGCTCATCGACTTTGGTGTACAAAGTCGGTTCACTTTCACTTCTGTGAAATCCATTTTCAATGAGATAGGAATCAATCCGAATGTACCAAGCTCTAGGAGCTTGCTTCAAACCATATAGTGTCTTTTTCAGCCTGTAGACTTTATGCTCTTGACCTGGAACTTCATACCCTTGTGGCTGTTCCACATATACTTCCTCTTCTAGATATCCATTTAAGAATGCTAACTTGACATCCATTTGATGAACATGCGATTTGTTTTGTGCAGCAATGGCCAAAACTGTTCTGACTGTATCCATGCATGCAACAGGTGCAAACGTTTCATTGAAGTCGATGCCAGGTTGCTGTGTGAACCCTCTTGCTACCATTCTTTCCTTGTGCTTTTGCACATTCCCATCAGCATCTTGCTTTGTCTTATAAATCCATTTGACACTGATTACATCCTTGTCTGTTGGTACATCGACCAGTTCCCATGTCTGGTTTTTCTCAATGCATTCTATTTCTTCATCCATGGATTGTGCCCATACTTCTTCTTCAACAGCTTCTTCAAATGTTAGTGGATCATATATAGGGGAAAATAATGCAAACAAAGAAAATGAATTAGGTGTACCAGCTTCATATATCTCTCGCAGACTTCTTGTCTTCACCGGTTCTGTCGATGTCGACCTCGACGAAATGCTTGATGGAGTCTGTTGTCCTCTTGGTGTACCAGTGTCGGTGTAGCTTGAGCTGCTACTTGTGTCGATGGTCCTTGTGCTGAACCATGTCTTGGTGTCATGGGGGTTGATGGTGCTCCAATCGGTTGACTTACATGTGGTATTTGAACCACTTCCTCTTCCATATCATCATTGTCGATGTTCGACACAATCTTGACATCTGTGTCGACGGTTCCATCCCATGATTCATTCTCAACAAATTGAACATCCCGACTGATTATCACTTTCCTTGTGACGGGATCATACAGCTTGTATGCTTTTTTGTCTTCTGAATAGCCGACAAAAATACATTTCTGGCCCTTCTTGTCTAGCTTCTTTCTCAGCTCATCTGGAATATGAGCATATGCAACACAACCAAAAAAATTTAAACGTGAAACACTATGATTCATAGTTGTCCATGCTTCTTGGGGAAATTTGTTCTTCACACTCTTTGTCGGACATCGGTTCATAATGTATACAACAGTTGCGACTGCTTCACCCCAATACTCATTTGACAAATTCTTGGTTGCCAACAAGCTGTGTGCCATCTCCATGATGGTTCTATTTTTTCTTTCAGCAATACCATTCTGCTGAGGTGTATACCATGCAGTGAATTGTTTCTGTATGCCATGGGTCTTGCAAAAATTCAGAAATTCATTTGAAACATATTCACCTCCTATGTCAGTCCTTAATATCTTGATGCGGTGACCACTCTGGTTCTCCACGAGTGCCTTGAACTGCTGAAAATAACCAAATGCATTAGATTTTTGTTTCAAGAAATATACCCATGTATTTCTTGAGTAGTCATCAATAAAGGTTAGAAAATACTTGTAGCCACCAATGGATGATGTCTGCATTAGACCACAGATGTCAGAGTGCACAATTTCAAGTGGTGTGCGTGCTCTATAGGACTTTACGACT